>JAQIXP010003332.1:0-13207 GCA_034700285.1 Proteroiulus fuscus
TAATATGTACCGTTAGTTAACATGGAGATTCCCATAGGAGCACGCATTTTCTAAAAGTGTGGACAGCCCCCTTAAGCATTTTTTGGCGCAGCAATGCTGAACGGAGGCGTTCTATTTGCCAACATAATCTATATTTAACACAAGCTGATTAAGTCATATGTGTTTTAAAGAAAAATCCTTGCCTTGAATATCAAGTTTATCGCATAGTTTTAGTTCACATTTCAAAGCGCCCTCTGTTGACCCCCACAAATTCAAGTAGGCCTACATTCCAAAAAATAGTTTGGGTACCGTAGTTGTATTCACATGTGAATTTTAATATTTATCTGGATAATTGAAGTATGGTATAAATTTGTCATGTGATTAAGCCGGTTTCATCTTACTGGACTGATGCATTGTGGGGCCTGTAGCATTCTGGGTAATGCAAATGGCGGACAAGAAAAGTGGGTGCATTTATGGATCACACAATCACGCTGTTCTAATGGTTGACATGCACAACTGATAATAAATAGCAAATGACATGGTAGGGGTAGAGGGCGCTGTGAAAGATACACTAAATCTATGGAATGGACTGTTCTATTACTGTTGTTATGCAAGAACATGTTGCCATGCGTGCTTATAAAGTATTTATGCTAAAATTAGGGGTTTGAGCACCGAATTTTCATATCAGTTTTTGTTTTCCAGTGTACATGTAATTAGCATGCCATGCAGGCATGTACATCCGGGTTTCTAGCACAGTCGCTCTGGGATTCGTTAGTAGAACAGTTAGGCTTAATTTGATCCTGAAATTGGCTGTGAGAGGGTCGATAAATTCGCCCCGTTTCACATAATATTTATCGGAGGAATCCCTATACCATGTTCAACAAATGTTTGAACTGGAGGGTAACCAACCACGCAGCGTTATTGTTCTTATGGATTAGTTAGTCCTACATATAGACATATAGGGTCTGATTGATACTTGCAGTACTACTACAGTCCCATAATGCACCACTTGAAAAAGAAGATATTACAATTTTCGGCCATTTTAATATGGGTCAATTTGAATTTTTTATAGATGGCGTCATATATCTGTGGCAAAATAACATGCCGCCATTTTGGTATGGGCAATTTAGAATTTATCATAGATGGGGCATATGTCTAAAATAGTAAAGGCCGCCATTTTTGAATGACCATGCATTTAGAATTTAGCATCGATGGCGCCATATGTCTAAGGAAAAATAACATGCCGCCATTTTGGTATGGGCAATTTAGAATGTATCATAGATGGCGCCAACTGTCTATGGCAAAACAACATGCCGCCATTTTAGAATGGGCAATTTAGAATTTAGCACAGATGGCACCAACTGTCAATGGTAAAATAACATAGGATGCCATTTTAGTATTTAGAATTTATCATAGATGGTACCATATGTCTATGGCAAAACAACATGCCGCCATTTTTGTATGGACCATTTAGAATTTAGCACAGATGGCGTCATATGTCTATGGTAAAATAACACAGGCCGCCATTTTGGTATGGTCTTAACTGTAGTTGAAATCTATATTCAACACAGATGGCGCGTTACTTTTGAAAGGGAAGTGTTGTTGAGTGGTTTACTTTTTTGTTGAGCGAGCATTAATGGTTTAAAAGCTTCCTGTTCGTACACTTTGCAGATTGGACTTTGTGTGTCGTTTCTGTAGGGCTTTGAAAATAGTTTGTATTTCAGTTTTTGAATCAATAAAAAAAAAAAAAAAATGGCGGCTGCCTTTTATAGAGGTGATTTCAATTAAGGTTAGTAACCCAGTGCATATAATTACGTTTAGACTGTATATATTGACTGCATGGGGGTAAACATCTAAACAAACATTCCCCCTTACTGAGCTGCAGCGGGGGAGAAATAAAAATGGCGGAATTTTGGAATTAAGTGCTTGATTTTTGGATTAAATTGACTGTTTATTATTGCTTTTGTTTACACATGATAAATGGAGGAATTTAGAACGCGCCTTGTTTGTTGAACGGACCTTCGTTGTTTTGTTGCAATAACCATGACAATGGGGGCTATTTTTAATTAAATTTTTAACCCTAAATTGCAATTTACGCGAATACAATCAATCTTCATTGATGAATGCCTAAATGATATTAACCGGTTGACAGCTGAAGCGCCATGGATTATGTACTGCGCATGCGCCCGCTGCAGTGTTTACAAATGAAGCAATTTCACGTGACGTCATTTGCTACGTCACTGTCCATTTGTGGGCATTTCAGATGGTCATTTTAGTTCAATTTGCCAAAGCAAATTCTCAGAAAATTCAGAAAGATTCGTCTGAAATTCTCAAGAATTTTGCCTGAATTCACAAAAAAATCATCTACAATTTGCGATAAATACGGTAACATAAAATTCTCAACATTTGCAAGGGTTCACAAAAGATTCACTTGAAATTTGCGTAAGTTCACCGGAATTTCTCAAGATTCGGCTGAATTCACAAAATTGCACAATGATTAATCTGAAATTCTCAAATTTCATCTATTATTCTCAGAAAATTCATTAAGATCCGCCTGAAATTCTCAGAGATTTGCACTAGATTCACAAAAATTCACCTAAATCTACAATGAATTTAGCATAAAATTCTCACAATGTCACATAATTTGTTAGGGTTCACAAAAAATTCACCTGAAATTCTCAAAAATTCGCAGGAAATTCTCAAAATTTCGTTTATTATTTTCAAAAATTCTTAGAAACTTTGCAAAAACTCGCCTGCAATTTATAAAATTTCACCTTAAATTCTCAAGGATTTGGCTAAAATTCTTAAAGAATATCCCAAGATTCTCCAAAAATTTTAAAGAATACCCCAAGCTTCTCTTGGAATTTTGAAAAGGTTATTCCAAGATTCTCTTAAAATTCTTAAAGAATGTCCCAAGATTCTCTTGAAATTCTTAAAGAATGTCCCAAGATTCTCTTGAAATTCTTTAAAGAATATCCCAAGGTTCTCTTGAAATTTTTAAAATATTATTCCAAGGTACTCTTGAAATTCTGCAAAGAATGTCCCAAGATTCTCTTGAAATCCTTTAAAGAATATCCCAAGATTCTCCAGAAATTCTTAAAAGAAAATCCCAAGATTCTTTTGAAATTCTTTAAAGAATATCCCAAGATTCTTTTGAAATTCTTTAAAGAATATCCCAAGATTCTCTTGGAATTTTGCAAAGGTTATTCCAAGATTCTCTAGAAATTCTTAAAGAATATATATCCCAAGATTTTCCTAAAATTCTTAAAGAATGTCCCAAGATTCTCTAGAAATTCTTAAAGAGTATCCCAAGATTCTCCAGAAATTTTTAAAAGAATACCCCAAGAGTCTCATGGAATTTTTAAAAGATTATTCCAAGAGTGTCTTGAAATTCTTTAAAGATTATTCCAAGATTATCTTGAAATTCTTTAAAGATTATTCCAAGATTATCTTGAAATTCTTAAAGAGTATCCCAAGATTCTCCAGAAATTTTTAAAAGAATACCCCAAGAGTCTCATGGAATTTTTAAAAGATTATTCCAAGATACTCTTGAAATTATGTAAAGAATGTCCCAAGATTCTCTTGAAATTCTTTAAAGAATATCCCAAGATTCTCTTGGAATTTTTAAAAGATTATTCCAAGATTCTTGAAATTCTTAAAGAATATCCCCAGATTCTCTTGAAATTCTTAAAGAGTATTCCAAGATTCTCCTGAAATCCTTTAAAGAGTATTCCAAGATTCTCCTGAAATCCTTTAAAGAATATCCCAAGATTCTCCAGAAATTCTTAAAAGAATATCCCAAGATTCTTTTGAAATTCTTTAAAGAATATCCCAAGATTCTCTTGGAATTTTTAAAAGGTTATTCCAAGATTCTCTAGAAATTCTTAAAGAATATATATCCCAAGATGCTCCTAAAATTCTTAAAGAATGTCCCAAGATTCTCCTGAATTTCTTAAAGATTATTCCAAGATTCTCCAGAAATTTTTAAACGAATACCCCAAGATTCTCATGGAATTTTTAAAAGATTATTCCAAGAGTGTCTTGAAATTCTTTAAAGATTATTCCAAGATTATCTTGAAATTCTTTAAAGATTATTCCAAGATTATCTTGAAATTCTTAAAGAGTATCCCAAGATTCTCCAGAAATTCTTAAAATAATATCCCAAGATTCTCTTGAAATTTTAAAAATATTATTCCAAGATACTCTTGAAATTCTGTAAAGAATGTCCCAAGATTCTCTTGAAATTCACAAAGATTTGCCTAAATGCATCTGACATTTACAAAAGCTCACCTGAAATTCCCAAAGAATTGCATAAATTCACATGACATTTACAAAAATGCACCTGAAATTCACAAAGATTCCCATGCATGAATTAGGGCTATTTCCTTGCAGTTCCCATAGATAACCTTTCTCAGTATACGTGTATTTCACTTTATTATTACATTTTTTGAATATTTTGAAAAGCATCAAGTTAGCAAACTGTGTTGACAAGTGCGCTACATTCTAATTTAACAAAAGTAGGCCTATCAAATTGCTCTTGTAAATGAATGCATTTATTGATATAAACATCTGCTACAGGTATTTAAATTGAACATGCAAACAACTGCTGACAGCTGCTTGTATTTTTAGATGACACTATGTTTACTTCCACTGCAGTCATGTTCAACTAGAGAGTGAACTGGAAAATTCAATTGAATAGTAGGTTAGTAGTACGAAGAGCCTAATTTCCATTATTACTACTTCAGCACTTGCTCGCTTACATCCAATTCATTCTTATGTTGAACAGGGTGTTAATATCCCAGGATTATTAGTCTGGACGGGAATTAATAATAGGCCAATAGTTATTATTGTGTTACTGTTAAAGGTTCATTGTAATGCTGAAAATCATAGTAGCGGCCATTTTGTTGTGGGCGGGGCCCCACCCGAAATATGACTTTGGTCAAGGTCGGCCATATTTAGGCCTACCAGCATGTTTTAATTAATATTCGTGACTTCATGTGGGTGTTTTTTATATTTGTCATAGTGATGGTAATTTAGGAAAACGCCCTGGCGGTCAGTGTTTGTCATAAAAATGGCTGTTGCATCATTTTAGTGCACTTTTCACAGCGCCCTCTATGTTTATGACAATTCTCTGCCAATTGGACTTGACAAAATTTGCATCTAGGGCAAGGTCTCTTAGGAATGGGCGCGTATGGCGACATCTATAGTTGGACTTTTTTATAGTTAGAGGGCGCTGCGCATGCGCACTTTGTAAGGGCAACTGGTAATTCCCTTGTCAACACTGACCTGTGGTCAAAATAGTGCCATGGCTACGGTGTATTCATTAATTGGATTAATATTTACCATTCGGGTCCTGTAATGGGATTACCTGTAGCGCGAGCGCCATAGTAACGAGTAGGGGTCATCCATAAATGGCTCAAAATACAAGTTTTTAGATTTTTACCAGGAAATTTTGGAAGAATTTATGATGAGATAAATTCAGAGAGATTTTCAGAAATTTCAGAAATTTTAGTGCAATTCAGGATTGCTTACGATAAAATCTGAGAATTAAGTTTTAGAAAAAACTTGAATTTTTGCTGAATTTTATAAGTTGCATTTTAGGGCAAGTCAGGATTTGTATTGTTAAACTTGAGTTGTTGCAATGGAAACTTATGTTTGAATTCCCAGAATTTTCGGGAATTTTTTTGTAATTATATACTGTAGTGTAAGTCTGGGTTTCTTAATCTAAATTTATGGAAATTTTCTGAAATTACTGAAGTAATAGTTTAGTAATTTGCATTTAAATGCAATAAAGGATTGATTATGGTAATTTTTGGGAATTTTCTGAATGTTTTTGTAACGTGAATGTTGTAAGGAGCATGTCAAGTCAGGGTTTATTTTAAATTTACACATTTTTTTGAAAATTCTGCAATTCTAGTAGAATTCTGGGCTTCTTATGCTATATTTAGGGAAATTTTATGAAATGATTATTTTGGAATTTTGCTGGTGAATTCCATCGAGATTGCTCATGGGAATTTCCAAGAATTTTCTAAATTATTTTATGCCTTAATTGGGCATGCTATAAGTTACATTTTTGTGCAAATCTGAGGATTTTGTCTGAAATTTCTGCAATTTTAGTTTAATCCTGAACTTCTTATATGCTAAATTTGGAGAGATTTTTTTCTGAAATTTAGTGCAGCATTCTGGAATTTGATTTTCGTAATTTCCGGGAATTTTCCGAATTTTTGGAAATTGTTGTGCAGGATATAAGATGCATTTTAGTGCAAGTCAGGAAATATAATGCATTAATTTTGAGTTTTTCTGAAATTTCTGCAATTTTAGTGTAATTCTGAACTTCTCGTATGCTAAATTCACAGAGAATTTATCTGAAATTTCTGCAATTTTAGTGTAATTCTGAACTTCTTGTATTCTAAATTCATGGAGAATTTTTCTGAAATTTCAGCAATTTTTAATATAATTCTGAACTTTTGTATGCTAAATTCAGAGAAAATTTTTCTGAAATTTCTGCAATTTTAGTGTAATTCTGAACTTTTCGTATGCTAAATTCAGAGGGAATTTTTCTGAAATTAGTTGCAATTCTAGTGTAAGTCTGGGGTTCATATGCTCAATTTAAAGAAGCATTCTAAAACTTACTTTTCGAAATTTCCGGAAATTTTCTGAATTTTTGAAAATTGTTGCCCATGATATAAGATTCTTTTTAGTGCAAATCGGGATTTATGATGTATTAAATTTTAATTTTCATGAAATTTCTGCAATTTTAATGTAGTCTAAATTCTTGGCTTCTTATAATGCTAAATTCAGAGAATTTTCTGAAAATGATTTTTTTGGCAATTTTAGTGTTGTGATGTAAATACATGTAGTTAAATTTTAGTGCTACTTTACCATTGATTATATAAAGGAGTTTCTTGAGTCGATCTGCGCATGCCCCATACCGACCACACCTACAATTGTATTGTATAATAAATATACAAAAATAACTGCAAATGTATAATACATACATCACATAGCTTATAACGTATAATTTTATACGATTCTCCATATTTATTGATAATGCATGATAAAAGAGAGATGTTATTAAAATTCATATTTATGCATCAGTTATAAAAGAATATTAAAATAGAAGGATTATATAATGATGCACTTATAAATGAACATGATTTATAATTTCAAGGCTGCATTGGCTGATGGGCGGGGCCAATGTCTTGATGGCTAACGGCTGAGGGCTCGCTAGCTGATCTGCTTGGACAAAAATGGAACGTTTTCTTATGCTATACCTAATAATAAAATCATTGTTTACTTTGTTATTGGAGGGCTAGATTTCATAGTAGGCCTATATTATGACACATAATAATTTGTTATAAAATTTATGATATCCCATAATGCACGTTTGCTAAGTTAATATGTTTTAGCACAAAGACCATAAATCACATATGGAACTCTCAGTATTTTTTAGTAGGCCTAATTTTGTATACTCTGTTCAAAAAGAGAGTGGACTGGAGAATTGTAGATGGTCAATTGATAGCAAGGGTTAGTTATATCAGTAACCATACTACAGCGCCCTCTTGTTACTCTTGTTACTAATGGTCTAATATTGTTAGACCTATCACAAAGCTGGGAAATTTCATTCCATGACGTCATGAAATGCGTTGTATGACGTCTCATGACAATTTCCTATTGGTTGCTACTGCTGTCCACCAGGCTTAATGAATGGTCATTGAAAACCCTTGGCTCGCGTAGTAGGCTAACCATGACCTTGGGGACTCTGGATTGGAACTTTGGTTAAATAGTGTTCTTAAAGGTTAACCTAAAATACACACATTTTGATCAGTAAACTGATATAAACTGAATAACATATAAATGAAGTATTGAAGTGTGTGTATATAACATGCATTTTGCATACCGGTAACTGATTTTTGAATAGAATGCAAGTTCCTGGAACTGTGCATAACCTGAAATACATATAACTGGAAATAGCTTGAAATAGGGTTAGAGTAAAGTACCGCAGTGCTCAAAATTGGAAGTGTGTATAAAATGCAAATGCCTAAACGTGAATGGTGTATAATAGGACAAAAACAGTACATGTAATGTAACTAAATATAATTCTTAAATCAGGTTTTTGGCTTAAATAATTCGATCTGTTTCCAGTTCTGGTTTTTTACACGGAATTCGGAAAGGGGCATAATATTATATCTATTGCCAGTTGAAATTATGATTATGTATAATTATGTAGTTCAGATGTTTATTTACTGTTTATACGCTCTTCCAAATCCCAGAAGGCAGCCTAAAAATTACATGCATTTCATGTTATACTTTATTCATGTAGTGTTAGCCTCCACAACTTTACTACACGCAGTTCCTAAGGTTTTAGAATTAAATTTTAGAATGCTCAAGTACAAAGTAAAATGCTTTAGGAAGTTGTTGTAAATTGCTTTATTGTCAACACAACTCATTTAAAGCCAGATTTTTCAAGCATGACATTTGTAATTATGTTGTCATAAACATGCCTTTTTCCTCCTCATCTTAAAATACTGTTATTTTCCTTTTTATAATAGGCCTAGTTTTCATTCCATATAATTATTATCAAAATATTTATAAATTCAAAAAAAAAAAATTTCAGCGTGTGCCAAGTTGCACATAATTGTCTTTCACCCGCCTCCGTTTAAAAGAAGACAAGATTCCCCATTGATAAACCGGTTTTCAAATGGGAAAAATGGCCTTCACTTAAGCGTGCTGGCTTAATTCAGAAGAAGCGAAGGAGCCAATTTGTAAAAAATAAGATAGTGATCCTGGAAGTGTCCCTACAATGAACCTTAAGTTATGGAAATTAATTTAATCAATAATTGTTAAAAGTTACAGAAGTGAAGAGTAGCGAATATCCAACAAGGTATCATTCCTAAAAGTTACAAGTAGCGAATGGTACCATTCGTTAGTTTATCTTTTAAAAATTTCTCGTGACCTGGTTATTTATTACGATGATAGAAGTAACGAACTTGACAATTATTGCAATTGTTTTTTGCATTCACGTAATCAAAGTCAAACTAGCGAATGGGCATTTTCAAGCCTTTTATTTCTCAAATGACTTAATTAATTTACTGATTTAATTATTTATTTAACAAAAATTAGCACATTCCCTAACAAATATATATATATGGTTTCATCTGTTCACCAAATTTCAGCCTTTTCACATAATTGGTTATTGACAAATTATATATTTTTTCCATAAAAACGCTATTATCTCAAAAGCAACTTTTGGCTTATTCGTTACTTCTGAATTAAGTCATCGATAAATTGATTGTTGCTAGAGAACTGTTATAATGTGTTGCCTTCCTCTGCCGAATGATGGCAGCTCTTTATCAGATCCGTATCGATTTCTAAGTGCATCGATGCATACCAGGCTTGTGCTGCCATCCAGTGACATAAATCTGAAACTAAACATAAAAATAGCTTGAAATTGGTATATAGTGAAAATTATTTTCCCCTGCCTATGTTTTTCTTTGCTATTCAATGGGATTTAGGCTTAATTTGTTTGTTTTTTCTTGAGCCTATTGGGCGCTTTCCATTTGAGTGGTTTTTTTCTTGAAATTATTGTGTATTTTTTTAATACTATTGTGTGCAATAAGTATGTAATAAGTCGATAGGCTTTCAATGGGGATTAAGTGGGGTTTTTTTTCTATTATTTGGGATGTTACATTTCAATACACTTTTCAAAAGAAAAAAAGAATTAGTATCGGTTTCCGATAATAGACTGTATTTGTTATTTTTAAGTATTTAGGCCTACTTTTTAGTTTAGACAAAAAAGTCAGTGCATCCTATTGGACAATTGCTTTTTTTCAAGTGGTGAAGCATATCTTTTCTGAAGTGAAGGCAGAATGTAACTCCCCGAATTTTGTATGCGAACGCCATCTGGCTTCAAGGACGTGCACTTGCATGATGACTTTTAGATATGCTTATCTGACGTGGAATATGGCGCCCTCTACGAATTTGTGGAAGCTTGTAGGACTTTGTGAAAGAATGACACTATGGCTATACTTGAACTTCCAGAAATAAATTTAGAAAAGTTGTTTCAGTGCAACACAACCCAGATACGCAATGGCTAACATGCCTCGTAATACATCTTCAATGCATTTTTTGCAGATTTAATTATTTTATAATTCAAAAACGGTTTATCAAATTACTTTCTATTTTCTGGAATGAGTCTTTGGCGATTTCAGCTTCCCAAAACCCAATTTAGAAAAGTTGTTTCAGTGTAACGCAACCCAGAAACGCATTGGCTAATTAATGTATTCCCAATGCATTTTTTGCACATTAAATTCTTTTCTAATTCAGAAACGGTATATCAAATCACTTACTACTTTCTGGAATGAGTCTTTGCCTGTTTCAGCTTCCCAAAACCCAATTTAGAAAAGTTGTTTCAATGTAACACAACCCAGAAACGCATAACCATTGGCTAATGTATTCCCAATGCATTTTTTGCACATTTAATCCTCTTCTAATTCAGAAACGGTTTATCAAATTACTTGCTACTTTCTGGAATGAGTCTTTGGCGATTTCAGCTTCCCAAAACCCAATTTAGAAAAGCTATTTTAGTGTAACACAACCCAGAAACATTGACTAATGCATTCCCAATGCATTTTTTGCACATTAAATTATTTTCTAATTCAGAAATGGTTCATCAGATTTTTCTGCTACTTTCTGGAATGAGTCTATGGCTACTTGAGCTTCCAAAAACAAATTTTAACGAAGTTATTTCAATGCAACACAACCCAGAAACGAATTGGCGCATGCCTCGTAATGCATTTCCAATGCATTTTTTTGCAACTGGAAGCGTTTCTCTCGGGAAAACGGTTTGCTGGATTCTTTCCACGCATTCTGGAATGCGTGGAAGTGCATTCCAGAATGCATCCTAAACTGTTAGATGGATCTGTTATGCTAGAAGTGCCCATTTAGGTATCCCATATTTTAATTTTGTCCCTATAGACTGTGCGGTTTTCCCCTATATCTAATGTGACATTGGTTTATGTGGGTAATATAGTACAAGAACCCCTTGAGATGGGTCTCAATTTTTATTTCTTTTTTAGCATTCTCTTAGCTTCAATCAGTTGCCATGGCAACCATTGGACTCTTTTGTGCTGCTTTTTTTCCCAACAATATTTTGGTGAATTTTGTGCAGGACCAATTTAGGCCTAACGGTACTTTATTATTGCACAATATATAGGAAAAAGCAATGCAATAACAATCAATGGGCTGGAAAGGTTAACTTTTGAAGTTCCACTTTACTGATTATTATGAAACTCTTTTATTTGGATTTTTGCTTACTTTTCACTTGGATACAAAATAAATATACTCCTTTCGCTATTTCTTTGCATTTTTCAATCATTTTCAGTAGGCCTATAAACTTGTGTGCATGTTTTTCTGCATCGGGGAACATGCAAAAGGTGTTTCCTATGCCTTTTCAATGCATTTTTCACACGCGGAATCGATTTGTCGTTCAACAACAAACTGACGGATTCTCCTGAAACTTTCTGGGATGCGTTACACTGCTTTAAGGACTCTTACAAAAATAAAACGATGAGTTTTTTGCATGCCAGTACTTAATTGTGGAGTGTGGGTTAGCTTCCTGTGCAATGTAAAATGCATTTTTCTCACGCGGAATCGATTTTTCGTTCAGCAACAAACTGAGGGATTTCTCCGAAACTTTCTGGGGGTGTGTTTCACTGCCTTATGAACTCGTTAAAATTAAAACAATGGGATTTTAGTCAGTCAGTAATTAAAAATTTGGATTGAGTGATGCATGTTGAATGCATTTTTCACATGCGGAATCGATTTGTCATTCAGTAACAAACTGAAAGATGTTCCTGAGACTTTTCTGGGGTGTGTTTCACTGCTGTAAGGACTCGTTAAAAATTAAAACGATGAGAATTTTTCAAGCAGGTACTAATTTTGGATTGATTGGTAACTTTCTATGCTTTTCCAATGCATTTTTTTCACGCGGAATCGATTTATAGCTCAGCAACAAACTAACCGATTTTTCTGAAACTTTCTGCTGTGTGTTTCATTGTTTTGAGGATTCGTTTACGACAACATCAGGCTATGCTATGCACACCATTATTTATTTTACCCCCAGTATTTCTCAATAAGAACAAAATGGCGTACTCAATTATGAGATAAGTAGGTTCTATAAATCAATTTATTTTAAGCCCTGGGTCCTTCTAATGGCCCCCCCCCCAAATCATGATTGCAATCTGGAATCAGGATGGAAATCGATAATAGGGACACCACCATCGGTGGCTTTTATGTTCCTTAAAGATACTCAATAATAGACAAGACACTATAAAAGACCATAAGGTTTCCCATTGAAAAACTGGTTATTCAATTGAAAAAATTGCCTTCTTTTAGTTGGAAGCAGAATACCTTGAAGATTTTAGCCCATTTCTGCATTTGTTTCTATTAACTCATGGTTCTCCGAATAATTCCCTTGATGCTAGTTTGCTTATTGGTTAGGATAAAAATCTTAAGGTTTAAATTATTCCAGTCGGCCATCTTGGGTTTTCTGTCAGATTAGAAGTGATTTATTTTAATGGGTCTAATTCCCAAGTCGCGTTAAAGAGTCTTTCTCACCTTGTTTTAGAGATGGTTGAAAATGTTTTTAGTAGGAAGTAGCCATTTTTTTACAAAAATAAGTGGCGCCCTCTACTGATTAAGTTGGGTACTAACATTCGAGTTTGTCGGCCATCTTAAGAATTCAATATACGTGACTATATAACATAGAGAAAATGTGAGGCCATACATGTATGAATGCTTTCAGGGGTTCAGTTTAGAAAAGTAACTGATAGATGGCGCCAGTGACTTTTCTAATAATATGGTAAAATGGCGGCATCCATGTGTTTTATCGCTTGCTTGTGCCAAGCATTAGAAAGGCAAATGCAGTCCATCCTGTATGCTGACATTCGATTTTGTATGCTTGACCCATAAGGCCATAGTCCCACAATGCACCAGTCGATCATCATGAAGTTCAATTTCTATTTATATTTCTATAGAGAATCATGAATTACATTTGGGGTCCAAATCTTGAGTTTTGAATACTAAGCTTGACATTTTTAAATTTTCCGCTCAAAACGTGAATGGCTCAGAACCCATTGTGAGATAAAAGGCTTAAGGGGGCTGTCCACACTTTTTAGAGCATGCCTCTATGGGAATTTCCATGTTAAATTCGTCTTCTTTAAACTGA
>JAQIXP010003333.1:0-13205 GCA_034700285.1 Proteroiulus fuscus
CAAATGAAAACTTTGCTGCAATTATTATTGGCACAGCCATTTATATCTAGTAAGTGTGTACTGTTTGAAATTAACTTGTTTCAAAGTGAGACTGTCCCTTTAATGCAATACCGTTACAATGTTACATTTAAAATGCCATCAGAGGATGAGATGGTTATGGGACGATTGGGATGCACAAAATGTTGTCCCTGGTGTGGGGCAATCTGCTGGGGTCAGAAAGAACATCATGAAAACAATGATGATATCCGAAAACATCATTCCTGTCATATCAGCCAATGGGACTCGTTGGTGCTCATGATAAGCTTACTTCTGAACTCCTACTGGAGACATGTTATGATCAGGATGATACCACACTAATGATTTGTGATGGCAAAAAAACTATGCTATGGCGAGAGGCTAAATTGCATGAAAAATGCAACTGCTGGACGTATGATGCACATTGTTAAAATGAATTTGATGATATGATGTGTTGGTTTTCGTCCAATTGCAATTAAGTGTTCATTAAAAAGCCATGTTAAATAATTAAATTATTTGAATTAATTAAGTCATTGGACAAATAAATGGTTGAGAAAAGACAAATTCGCTTGTTTGACTTGAAGTTTGCAGGAAAGCAAAATAAATTAGATGTAAAGTAGCGAATGTGCACATGCATTAATTAGTTCACCTATTGAATAAAATGCAAAAAAGTATAGTGAATTTTCTCGCATTCGCTACTTGTATTGTTACAAAAATCTATGTCACGAGCAGTTCTTAGAAGGCAAACTATAGCACAATATTCGCTACTTCTAACTTTTAGGAATGATAGCCTGTTGTATATTAGCTACTTTTCACATTTGTTACTCAAGCAATTATTGGTTAAAGTAATGTCTGTATAACCATTACTTAAGGGGGCTGTCCACACTTTTAACAGCATGGGCCTATGGGGATTTCAATGTTAAATTCGTTTTCTTCAAACTGAAACCACTCAAAATATTGCACGAATTGTGCACAATTCGCCACATTTTGTGCACAAAAAAGTGCCAATCCTGTGCCCAAAAAATGGTGCCCAAAATTTCACTGGTACTTTTTTGTGCACAATTGTGTGAGTTTTTTTTGTAAGGGCCATTTTGTCCGTTTTTTAATTGCAATTTTTTCTTTATTAAATTAATTGTTTTTTTCAAATAACCTGTACCGTAACTCCTAGCTACCATAATGCTCTATATTTAGGTATTTTTATTTTCTTGATATTACCAACGGTTACAAAATGGGACCTATTAATCATCTCTATGGGCGTTTAACATTAGTGAAACCCACCCTTAACATCATTAAGTTTCTAATTTTCCTCGTAGTCATTTTGAAATTAATGAGTATAGTTATGTTATCTAAATACCTGATTCAATTTTTTTATATATTTGGCAAGTTTAATAAATCTTTCTATTCATAATTTGCGAGTGCATGCATAAGGCATTATTCAAAAGTTATCTTGATAATCTGTTCTATCTGAATGTATGACAATATAGTCTATTATTTGTAATCAAGATAGATATTTCTTATTGATGATTAATTATTTAGAAATTTTCTTCTTGCTTACTGGTATTGTAACATTAATATTCAAGAATTGGTCACTAATGTCCACAACTCGTTGATATCCTTGACCAGTTGTTTTTTAATTAATTAAAAAAAGTTTGATTTTGATTTAATTCAGTATGATGTGATTAGATTATGTGATTTGTGAGTATAGTGTCAAAATAAATGCATGAATATGCTATTTTTTAAATCTTTTTATTTTCTTGTTTTACAATTACTTAATTTGTATGTTGTTGTGGTGAATTGCATAGGCAGAGGCTTAATTTAAAGCATAACTGACATTTCTATATCGGATTCTTAAAATATTTTATTAGGTTTATATCTATATAATTCTAGGGTTAAAAATATTGCTTATAATGAAGTAATAATGGAGCTATTTTTGACAAATATCCTCATGTTAAATTTGTGAAAGATTCTGTCTAATTCAGAAACTAACATTAATGAAATCAAAAATTAAGCAATTATGAATTTATGAGTTTCAAAAACTGAACATTAAAGAATACAATTTTTTCATTTGTGTTAACTCTATGAAGGTATCATAAATTATAACTAGTAATGACATTTCCAAATGTTCGTTTCAAATATTTAATTACCTTTGGATATTATATAATTAATTTTATCAGTTTCCACCTTGGATAAATATATTTTATCAAATTGATTGTTTATTGTATAGATATTTATAATAGGATATTAATAATCTCCTCGGTGTTGGCACATTGAAATGTCAAATAAATGGTTCCAAGTTTAATTTCTCAAGGATAGACTAGTATTTTGTGTATTTTTTAATAGGCGGTATCAATGTAAAATAAGCTTTGCTTCCCTTATTTGAATTTAAAATATGGCTGGTGTTGATGACACGCCCTTTTATGGTAAGTTATCAAAGTTATATCAATTAAATGTATGGAAAATTAGGATAAATTGTCAAATTTATGTAAATAATAGATGAATTCAAGGAACTGTTGGATGGTATTGTGGATGAGTTGGTCTTCGTTGAAGAGTGGAAGTGCAATGGATTCATGTGTTGTCATTGCAGAAGAATTGCAATTTATCATGATTTTGCGAAATGCAAACACCTTTTCTGTAATAATTGCTTTCTACAATTTGTCAACAAACCATGTCCAATTTGCAAAAAAACAATCACTGAGGTCTGTCTAATATTCTCAACATTTGCTAACTTGTTTATTCTACTATTAACTAATTAGAAACTAATACTATCATCTATAGAAATATCAAAAATTACAGTTTGAGCGAAAGTTATTGAAACTGGAAATTGAATGCCCAGAAAAGAAAAGTGGCTGCCAAGAAATTATCGAGTTAGGCAATATTTTGGTAAGAAAACTAATTTGAAAATTAGTAATTTCAAATTGTGGGTATTCTATCTCAATAAAAATTTCTTTTTTGAGATTTTTAAGGAATTTGTACAAAGTGTATAAGTTTACTATGCATTTGTCATAAAACTATGCAAATTAGGTATGTTGCCAATCAATGTTTTTGTTTCTTTCGATTTAGGGGAAGATAAAAAATTGTAGAAGTGGTTAGTTTTTAATGATATTTATATGCATGCTGAGAATTTGCCCTCACATATCTATATTATAAATTTTGAAATTATATTTTCTTCCATGCAGGAAAAGTTTTAAAATTTTGATTGAAATCATAAGGGGTAATTGTGTGAATTATATTCTTAAAATATTGCAGAAACCCTCTGTGATATATACTATAGTTAAGTTTATGTATTTCTGTTGCTTGCAAACATTAAAAGTAATGTTGGCCTATTATTGTACAATAATCTATCAGTTTATTTTAATAATTGGTAGCATATTAGCAATTATTCCAAGTTTCATGCAATCAATCATGAGATTTTTAGAATTTTATTTTAACTAGCTCTAGATATCTGATATTAGATCTCTATAAGATCAACTTATAGCAGCCAAAAGACAAGGCATCTAAAATGAATTTCTTAAATATTTTCTATCTGAACTTTCCTAAAACGTTAAAAAATTACAAAGAAAACATCTAAAGACTCATTTCAAAGTTTATTTTTATAAACATATATGAATGAAATTTGCTTAAGTAAACTACACAATATTGATAAACGCCATGCCAGTTTTGCATGGACGTTATCATAAATTCATAATTCTAAGATGAAATATGGAACATCTGTTGCATACCTATCATTACTAATTAAGAAAGTGTAAACAAATGAAATGTTAATGCCAGAGTACGTTAAAAATGCATTAAGGGGTCATTTATACTATATTATTTATATGAGATACTTTTAAAATAATTTCTTTCAGAATCATAATGCTGTTTGTGCATTTTCTTCTTCTAAGACAGATGTTATTGTTCCTGAGGTATGCAGATCGATATTTTGTTTCTCAATTAATTTGTAAATATCAATATTTTCTTCACAAGAAAATAACTATTACAGAATTGCTTGAATGTGTTGTTGTTGAAATTATGAATGCAATTTTTGTTCTTGTAAAGGCAGTTGACTCTTTGTTGGAATTAAGAACTGAAGTGGATGTTAAGTTGGAAAATATTAGCCAGCTGTTTTCTGAAATTACATCTCAGTTACTAGAGGTTTATAAATGCATAATTTAAATTAATTTTAAGATGATTTACATTTAATTTCATGATATTCTATTACATAAATGGATCATGAAATATTCTGTGATGCTTTATTGCACATGTGTTTGTCTTTTTATCTATATATGTTAAGAGACATGTCCAATTAAAAAGTGAGACTGAAACGAGGTTCACCCAACTTGGCAAGCAGTTAACAGGCATTAACTCTGTAGTAGCTGAGGTATACTAATATACTATTATATTTATTTAAAGTAATTGATATAGACGATAAATACCATCAACAGAGTGGTGAACTACTGCAATACATACACCAACATAATATTTTTTTCTAAAAAAAACTATGAAATACTAATGTATACATTTACAGACAGATGCCAAACTACAAACTGAGATGGAAACAAAGCTGGACAAACTTAATCAGCAGTTAGCCACACTTTACTCTATGATACCTAAGGTATTTCACATTTTTATTTTTAAGAAAATAAGTCGCCCTTTCATATATCTTAAAAGTTAATTGATGGATTTTATGTGCATTTAAAGACAACTGTTCAACTGAGAACTGAAACGGACGAAAGATTGGCCAAACTTAATGAGCAGTTAACTAAAACTAATTCTGCGGTAGCTATAAGTCATCCAAATATATTATCTTAATTGTTAAATTCTTTACATATTTTTTTTAGAAATATAATTAGCACATACATATATATTTCTTACAAATTTGTATCTGTATTGTTTATATATTTAAAGACAAATGCTCATTTAAGAACTGAGATGGACACAAGATTTGCCAAACTTAATAAGCAGTTAACTGTAACTAACTCTGCGGTAACTAAATTATTCAAATATAAATATTTTGTTTAATTATATAATTATTTGACTATTATCCATTCAAGAAAATACATTAAATTAATGGCTTGATGAATGTCTTACCATAACTATAATTACATATTTATTTTGAAATTAATATACAAGGGTATACATTTTTTAAATATTTCAAGGCAAATTTCCAGTTATGTACTAATGTGGATACAAGGTTTACCAATCTTAATAAGCAGTTAACTGTCCAAATGAACTCTGCAGTAGCTGAGGTATACATATTACTTTGTGCTTATTTTTAAATTATTTATATATTATTTTCAAGCAAATAAGTGTCATTAGCAGATATAGGTTAATAATTATTATTGGTGATAATACGGTTTTTAATTAACGTGTTTTCTATAAATGCCAAGACAAATGCCAAAGTAAGAACTGAGATGGACACAAGTACTGCCAAAGTTAACAACCAGTTAACTGAAATGACTTCGGCAATAACTAAGGTGAAACAATCTTTTTATTCTAGAATTTTTTGTATATTTTTTAACAGTAATAATAACTGCCATTAATGGATTGGTAAATGTGTTATTGTATTTCATGCACGTATTAATACATTTAAAAATAATTGTTAAATTTCTTTTATATTAAAAGGGAAATGCTCAATTTAGAACTGAGATGGACACCAGATTGGTCAATCTTATTAAGCACTTTACTAAAATTAATTTTGCATCAACCAAGGTACAAATATATTTTAATTTTCAAATTTTGTATACATTACTTTGAAAATAATAATAACAACTACCATTAATGGATTATCATGCACATGTTTGAGTATTTAAAAATTCACGAATGGATTTTTTTACATTAAAAGGCAAATGAACAATTAAGAACTGAGATGGACACAAGATTAGTCAGTCTTAACCAACAGTTCACTGTGTTAAAATCCCAAACACATAAGGTACACAAATGTGTTAATTTTTAGTTTAAATAATTTAGGCTACTTAAGTAGACAAGGTGATTCAGAATAGTAAACTGTCCCCAAAATTTTAATAAATATTCATTTAAGTGAAAAATTATTTTTATACTGAATAGGAAATCAAGGGTGGAATATTTTATCCATTGAAGATAGAGCAAAATATCGAAAGAGGAAGTTGAAGAGAACGAGTAAGTTAGTGTAACTGCAGTGTTTTGTGAATTTTCTTTAAAAATTATTTTAATAATAGATAAAATGCTTTAAAAATGAATAAAAATCTGCCACTTTTTGGTAGCTTTTTTCTGCTTAAAATGTGAAAAATATCACAATGCTCCATTTAGCACGTGCGCATGTGCCAACTGGCACGTGAATTGAGTGCTAGCATAGTTAGAGAAATTGGCACATGTGCACATGCTGAATGGAGCATTGTGATGTTTTCCACGTTTATAAGCAGAAAAAAAGCTACCAAAAAGTGGCACATTTTTACTCATTTTTGAAGTATTTTATCTATTATTATATTATTTTAAAAAAATTTCAGAAAACACTGCAGTTACACTGAATTACTCGTGCTCTTCAACTTCCTCATTTGAATTTTTGCTCTTATAAATTATTAATATAAATTATTAATGGATAAAAAGTTAGATTTTCAATGACCTTTAAGGTTAGGTCAAGTTTTTTGTGACATTTGCATGCTCCACCCTTGAATTCCTATTCAGTATCAACATTATTTTTCATTTAAATGAATATTTATTAAATTTCGGGGGGCGGTTTACTATTCTCAATCACCCTGTATTGTTGTCAAGAAAATCAATTTCATTACTAAATCGTTGAAATTTGCAAGGTTATATCTTTAATAATAATGAATGCATTTTTGTTTATTTGAAGATCAATGTGAATTTAAAAGCTGAGATGGACACAAGGTGGACCTTAGTTAGTATTCAAATGTTTATTTTCAGTTATTTAAAATTATCATGACATTATTTAAAAAAAGTTTTAATGAAAATAGTGACGAATTTGTCGGATTTGATGGTGTAAATTAAATAAATAATTAATATATTTTCTTGTGTATTAAAAGCGCAATGCTCATTTGAGAACTGAAATGGACACAAGGTGGGCCAATGTTAGTATACAATGTTTATTTTGAGCTTTTTGTAAATTTATTTACATATGTCTATTTAAGAAAATGAATTAAATTGGTGATTTAGTGAATGTCCTATACGATAGATGATTTTACTTTTATGTTCAGAAATAATAAATCAATGCTTCTTTTTAATTAAAGACTAAAGTCCAAGTATTGACTGAAGTAAACAAAACGTTGGCCAAACTTTACCAGCAGATAACTAAATTAATTGTTGAATATCACAGGTATGCATATAGTTTTATTTTTGTTGGTTAGTTAAAGTTATTTACATTTCATCTATGCTATGCAAGAAAATAAGTTTCATTACTGGATCAGTGAATATCGAATTTTAGATTAAAATATACTCTTTTCTTCTAAAGATAATAAATGCATTTTTGTATCTGTAAAGAAAAATGCTAAACAATTTTGTTGCATGAATGCAGCACTGCCTACTAGTTAAGTTAATTGAAAACTAAAGGGAACATTTTCACGGGATCACTTCAGTACATATGTATTCAAAGAGATACCATAGAGATTGAATTTCTGAATTATTTTTAAAACTAAAGGTAGTAGAAATAAAGCAAAATATACAAAAATTTAGAGAACTATTAGATGTAGTACATCGTTAAAGAATTTTTTCGAAATTATTATTAGTTTTTTATATATAAAAATAATTTCAATGCATTAAAATAACAATGAAAAATTGACCACCTCACCAAAAAAAAAAATTTAATTGATGCAAAAAGCGAATTGATAGTGTTTTAGCTGAATAAATTTCCTAAATTTTGGTACATTTGACATTTCTCTAATATTTGTAATTTTTTGTAAAAATTGCAAAACAAGATTTTTGAGTTAAATTCTTAAAAAAAAATTCAAATGTTAGAGAAATGTCCAGTATCTAAAATTTAGGAAATTTATTTAGCTAAAACATGGTGGAATCGCTTTTTCCAATCCTAAATTCAATGGTTATTTTGTGATAGGCCTAATTGTTTTTCGGTGAGTTCGGCAATTTTTCATTGTCATTTTAATGAATTATAATTTTTTTAAAACTAATAATAATTTTGACAAAATTCTTTCACAATTTACTAGATCTGATAGTTCTCTACATTTTGGTACTTTTTGTTATGTTTCTATACTATATGTACGTAAGAAACTATAGCAAGAATGGTATTAGTTGGCCAATACGTATATTACATGCGTAGCGGTTTCAAAGTATATGCAGTTTCACCAACAGAGAGTGCCTAATTCTGTCACGCAACAGGTGAATAACGTTAAAATGTTCTGATCTTGTCTTTCTCTCCTGCAATGTTAACAGAAAAGAGGAAAAAGATCAGAAAACACCCAAACCTCATTCCTTCATTGAGATGGTTATCTTAGCCACCACCACAGACAATCTGCAGTTCATCGAGTCAAAGTGGCCTAACTTTGCAATAATACTAATGGCTCACCCAATGGCAGCCATGCACTACATCAAAGGTGTCATAAAGGGCTTTTATCGAGACAATTACCAAATCGAGTGGAACTTCCAGAGCTCTGAGTACAATCCAAAAGCGCCCGACGTTTTGGACAAGATGCGCGATCGCATCCACCAACATCCTGTGGTACAAAAAGGCACCGGACTGTTGGATAGCTTTGAGTTTTATCAAAAATCTCGTGAGTCATCTGTGTTAATTGTTATTGAGAAGGCTATATTTGGTAGTCTGGAGATTGACCATCTTGTGCTTGGCTGGATCAGGGAGGATATCATGAGAGACTCTTTGGAAATGTACCGAGAGAAATTACCCAGTCGGCCAACTGCAGACTGTACTGTCGAATTTGAAATTAATTACAGTGGTCAGAGGACTGACGACAGGGTAGCTGTCTTTTGGCAGGCAAACGGCTTAATGAAGGCCAGCGATATTGTGAGTGGATTATCATCCTGGCCCAAAACAAATTCCTGGCTCTGGACCAAACTTTACGGTTTACCAGAACTGAATGCACTTGTTTTGGATGTGCAGGCTATGAACCAGTTGGAGGCAAAGATTAAAGCAGCGGATGAGAAGGAAGATTGGGGGGAATTATTGGAGCTGCAAGCGATCCATGATGATTTACTGGAGGAATTTTTAACTAAGTCATGTAATATCCTATGAGTTTAAATTAGAAATGAATTACAATTGTTGTCTTTGGGAAATGTGTCAACTTCAATTAAAATAGGTTAATTTCAACCAGTTGTCTTATTGGGTTTAATGTGTAGACAGGTTTACCACATTTTGTAAATGTCTTTTGGAAGTTGCATTTCTGGCTTTTAAGCGTTTATTGAAGTTATTGCTTGCTTTATTTCAATAACAACAAGTTAAAGTAAACAAGATTTTTGTTTTAAAAAACTGTTTAAAATCACTGTAATATATTTAGTAAAAGGATTATTTTAACATTGACTCTGAATGTTGTTTTTTATTCGTTTTATTTTTTTTTAAAAGTTGGTTATATAACTGAACCACCTGACCCTTAAAAATCTGAATGTCTTAACTATTTTTTTATATTAAGGATTAACCTGATTTTGCAATGTTTGAGCTGGCTGATGTGCCCATCGTTTTTGGATAAATTGTTATTTGTAACTAGTTGTAGAACAGGAAAAAATAGTATAAACAAAGCTTGATTAACCATAATAATATCAGGCACATTGTTACATAACCGACCGTTGATCCATAGAACATGAAAAATAGTAATGTCTTGACTATCGCTGATCAAAGGTTGCCACTAAAAAATTATCACAATATCAGTATAAATCTGATGAATTAATTCCGATATGAATCATAAATCTACTAATTTTCTGCTGAAAATAAAATCCATTTCATATTTGAGGAGATAAAGTTCTACAGAAGAACTAATGTTTTTCAGAAATTCAAGTTATTTTTAAGTTCCTGAGCTAAGCTCTTGTTCTGCAAATTCGTGATGAGTAATAGTTATAGAAGATAATTTTTTAAGCAGAACCTACTCAACTTTAATTCTAAAGTCAATTTATGTATAATTTAAACATTTTAATATAGGATTTCCCTTAAAGCCAAGTGCTGCTTATATTCATTCAGTAATAAAAAAATTTAATGTAGCGATGTTTTAGGAGAGAATGCATATAAGTTCAAAATATCTCAAACAATATATTATTATTTAGATATTGGATCTGCTTTTTTTCTGGTATTTTCTTTAATATATTAAGCATTGGAGGAACTCCCATGTATCACTTTGTATCTTCTCAAATTTCATACTGAACTGGAAAATTAGGAAAATTTACTGAAAACCCCAAAAGAAAAGTCAGGTAAAAATATACGAAAGAAAGCCAGGACAATTTAGTAAATCCATTTTCCAGATAATCTTAAATTAATTTATTATAATGATATCTTCTAATTTACATATCATTTTGCATGTTCCTTAATGTTAAAATAACCATGCAGTTTGCATTTTTATTTTTCTAATATTTTAAATCATTTCTTCTAAATTATATTGTTACAATTTTCACTTGTGAGCAATCAAGTTGAAATTGCAAAATAATGCATGTCAGTTGTAAATCTGATGACAAATTAATATTTGTCAGGGAAAGTCAGGGGAATCCACTTATAGAATTTTAGATGAAATTATCGAATGTAAAACACTTAATAAATGAACAATTCTAATTTTTATTCTGTGATTGTCATAATAATGTTGACTAAATGTATTTAAACTGACGAGCTCCTCATAGGATTCAACATATAGTGTGATAAAATTTAAAAAAAAATAATAGCTAACGTGAGCATGTTTTGTTTGGTATTTTGGAACCTCTAAAATGCTGTATTGATTATTTAAAATAAATGTCAGAATCCCTCTTCTGGAAACTTATGCTTGCAAATAACATTGATCATTAATTTATGAATCAGGCCTATAGATTAGGCCTATCAGAGTATAAAATCAACAATGTAAATCTAAAACATTTTTTTTTTAATTTATGAATTTGCTTCAAAAATTTGACCACAGCATTTATGAAAGGAAAAATATTTTATTTTTTATTTTAAAGCTCTGATCAGTTTGAGAAAATAACAAACTCAGCAAGGCAATGTAAACACTGTTAGATCTTAATTTATTCAAATATTTTAAAATATATACAGTAAATGAATAGGATTCAATTTTAAGTTTTCATCCATGAAAACGATTACGTCATATTATGTAGTTAGGATAAAGTATGCGTTTTTCTTGGTTAGGATTTGCGAGTGGGTCATCAGAACCTTAGCCAAAAGCGCCGTTGTTTTTCGTGTGGAGATTGCAAATGGAGGATGAATTTCTTCGAGATGTTGTATTTTATTCTAAAGAAATGTCACTAATTTCCCAGGAACAATGCGTTATCCAACGGAATATCAGCAGGAAATTGTTCTTCAGAATGCACTGGAATGCACAATCGCGAGAATGGAGTTCAAAAACTTTGTAAAATGCTTCAAACTTGTATAGGTTGATGATCACCCCAATCGTACTCTCCAGCAAAAACGCTCACCTAAAATGCTATTAAATATAATAACTTCATCTAAAAATCAGCACCTCCGCGAATTACCATGGAACTATAATGGTAAGAGATCCAATCCTGTAATTTTAAATTCAGGTTGTGACTTTTAGTGAGCTGGAAATATGTGGCAACCAGAGCCAATTCAAAGAGGGAAGCTCGGTAAATATGTACTTAAAAATGTCAGGGAAATTTCTCACTGGATTTGGCCAGACACCCTGATTAGTGAATGTAAAAGATCCTAGAACTTATGTACTATGAGGAAAATGAAATCCATTGCCATTGGTGGAAATCTGGGTTTGTAGGACTTCACTGCCGAGTTAGGTGCAGGATTGATCAAGGCTTTGGTAGACTTTGGTGTTATGAACAAACGAGCCGTTAAAAAGGGAAAAAAGTTCAGGAACTATAGTTTGTGAATTGCTGCAGTGACGTTCCAAAAGTTTAGTTGTTATTGCTTGAATAGTCAACAACTATTAGGTTATATTATTTATGGAGATTTTAAAGTAGTAGTAATTTTTGGTATTATTAAGTGTAAAGGTATTCTGATGTTTGGGTTTAGTTTAGCCCAATGGAATTTTGAGTTCATACATGCAATGGTGCTGTTTAAATTGTAAGATCACATCCTCACAGATATTATTTACGGTCCTGGTTGTTTTAGTTTTGCATGATCTACTTTTGTTTTGAATGTGTTGATCCAGTACGTTAAAGGTTGGTTTCTGAACTTTTTCCCCCACAATGTTTGATTTTAAATCAAAACATTGCTGGCATGATTTTGCGTTGATTACGGCAGCTTGACATTTACTGGATCCTAACTGACATGATTTTTGAATAGTGTGAAATGTTTCACAGTTGTGAATTTGTATGTTTTATGGTATTTGATAGTTGTAGTAGTTGTGAGATAATAACATGTAGTGAAATATGCTGGTACTTTGATTAAAGATAGTCACGATTTTGATAGAAGTGTCTTGCTGCTCTTGCAGTATGGATAGCTGTAACTTTTTATTCTTTTGTATCTGTTCATTGCAATATAATTAGCAATGCATTTTTCATCAATTGGCATTTTTTTTATTGCAGGTCCTACAATTTGGAGATTTGTTGATTATAAACGAAGCCACTGGAGTGGCGTCTTGCAAAAGTAGACGGTGAATGCCTCAAAAGTTTGCATCTGTTTCATGCAAAACCCTCTTGGGATCACCAATCCAGAAACTGCCACATGGGCAACTGCTGTAACTGAACCCGCGTGACTTGCTGCAATGGCGGATTGTTAGCTAACTAAGCATCAATGATCAGCTTTTATCGTGGACATCAATTAAGTGCTCACATATATACATCATAATCACCTTGAGACTAATGCGAGATCAGCAAACCACTTACTAGTATAAGGACTTGTAATCGCGTGTGAACTCTATGAACATTTTATCTGCGAACTATTCAACGAAAACGGTGAGTTTTAGCCCAAGTTTGCTTATATACTTAGCTTTTGTCAGAATTGGGGGGAAATACACAAACACACATAACACGAAACCTAGCTTCCGTACCATTGCATTTCGGTACGGTTTTTTTTAAGGAAAAAAGACACGAGTGACCGGGTGGTTGGAAACCCGGGGAAAAGTTGGACTGGTGCGCCGTAGTCTTCGAACGGTAAG
>JAQIXP010003334.1:0-13204 GCA_034700285.1 Proteroiulus fuscus
CAACCTACCCCGTCAAAGGGGTTGGTTGTAACAGTTACCACCTTCAAGAAAAAAATTTATTAAAGCAATACCAGTATCCAGAACAAGTTTATATTATTATTTGAAAAGAGAATAAGGGTTACTGCAATCAGTGGTGTATTTGTTTTTTTTAATTTCTTATTTGAAAAATTTAAAAAAAATAAAATGTAAATTTTGTTACAACCAGCCCCGGTCTCCCCTACTTTAAGGAATTCTCATACAAAACCATTGCAATGGAACTGTCCAAGGAGTGGACAAACGTATAACAAGGGTACTTAATAGATTATATTAAAATGCAGGAATTTAGGATTAATTCTATAGTATTATCAAAAGATTGTCTATAATACCGCATTTCTATTCATTAAATATATAAATTCAAATTTATCCTGTTTTCCCATCAAGTAACAATTTTCTCATTTAATAGTTTCCTCAATTTAATGTTGCCTGAAAACAACGATATAAAAATATACATTTGAAGACTTAAAATATATGAAAGTATAAATAATTTTAGGGTTTCTTGTGTGAAAATCAATTTAAAACTTCCAAATATAAAACCATTAATCTTTTCAAATGAAATTCATTGAACCTACTCAAACTATATCACTGATTCGCTTCATTTCAAATTTAACCAAACTGTGAGGCAAATCCCTATTTCAAAAGTCCATTAAATGCTTGAAAGTTACATCAAATTCGTCCATGCCTTTCAACTGACCTAAATGACAATACATTGAAACACCACGTTATACAATTATTTCAAAAAATACATCGGAAGAAACTTTTTCCTTTCAATTATTCTCCAAAATATCGTTTTTAAACTGAAGTATAAAAGGCATTTCCATGAAGCAAAAATTCAGAAAGTCATTTAGATTTTTACCAAATATCAACCAACTGAACAGTGATACTGGGCATAGAGTCACACTTAAATATGATATCCCAGCAATTGGTAAGTTTAAATTTATTTTCAAAACTTAAATGTCTCTATAATAACTGCATTAAAATGGGAAATTAATTTCAGGCAGCACAGCTATTCCTAGTAATTTGTGCAGCTATTTGTATGTCAGTAAATGGTAAAGACAAAGATCTAGATACATCAGCAACAGGTTATGGGGGCTATGGAGGATCAAATTACCAGTAAGTAAACAGATGTAAGATTTGATGGCACTGTCCTCTATACTGTGGTCAAAAACATGAAATCCATGGGACATCAGACACACGTTTTCTAACCATTATCAAAAAGTACCGCTGGGATATGATAATACTTCTTCATAATATTTAAAGATATAGGGCATTGGGTGAAATTCATCGACTCTTGTTTTGCAATTCATAAATATGAATTGAGGAAAATATTAACATGGCAAAAACTAAGGATGTTAGAGAATTTAAAATACCTTAAGGGAATTTTACTATTAATAATAGTTCCCTGCATAGTAGTGATTCTTAATGTCTAGCTTTAAATTATTAAAAAACACCAAACAAAAATGTTAAATTTTGATTACCGTATTTAAGAATGCATTAATTCTGTATTCATGTTTTAAGAGCTAAAAGAAAATGAAAAATGTTTTAATTTCATTAATCGTGCAGAAAAATAGTGCTGAGGAACTAGTAAATTTATCAAGAAATATTAATGATATATAATTGTTTCTGTCACGTTTAACTAACTATAATACAAGTTTAACGACTTCAATTCACATTAAATCAACAATTTGCATTTTGAAAAATAATATCATATTTCATTTCTGATGTAGTGGTATTTAAATTCGTTTGCACATTAAACCTCAACAATTTCCAGGTCCATGACTTTTTCTGACTATGAAATTTTTAAAAAAAATATCCCAATCAAATTGATTCCAAAATATTTGCACAGGCTATACAAATAGTTAATTATCTACCTTTACTTTATCTGTTAACAAATCATCTAGATTTTCTTCTCCAAATTTCATTTCCATAATTTTCACAAAATCTCTAGAAGTAGTTTTTACAGTAAACAGTTTTCTTTAAAAAAAAAAAAAATAGCAAAATATATTAAGTTGGGGATATGATTAACTCATCGCATATATATAACTCATTTGGCTATAGTTTTAGAAGTTTGAGGACATATTAATGGCCACAAATTGATATTGATTTCTATTAATAATTAGGTCTAGTTTGTATGACAGTGAAATATTAAACTCCAACTCGTATCTGTTTTTGATACAGAGAAACTCACTTAAATATTTACTTAATTTCTGTTATTAGGTATGCAGCTGTGCCATATTATGGTGCTTGGGAATTTGGTTATAAAAGAGGTAATCCATACCATTTCCAAGAAAGACATGAGGTCGGCAGAGGCAATCATTTTAAAACCAAGGTTGGTATTAATTCAAATCAACTAATATAAACATCAAATGATTTGAAACATGTAATCCTTAATTATATGTTAATTTTAGGTCCGGTGGGGAGATAAGTATGGAGGATATGGGGAGCAATATTATGATTACAATCATGCAGATAAAGGATATGGCAATGGCTATCATTAGGTTTAATCGCACATAATACCGACAATTATGCATTTTAATCGAAATGATACTGTGTACGACTTGAAGAGTAACAAAATTAACAGATTGTTTTTTCTGTATTATTACAGAGAATTCCTCATGTTTGTATATATATGGAGGTAGAAGTTCAATATCTAATTTACATTATAATTCAAAAATGAAATATATATAAGATTTTCATTTATTTGTATATACTTTACGGATCTCATTGTCCACACTTACTCTTTAAAACTATTTTCTTAGGAATAACTCTGTTATAATATTCATGGAATTTGAAGGCACTTTATTTCAATTCAGTACAATACACATAAATATTGAATTATTACTATTTATATATGTATCTGATAAGCTGACTATTTGTATATTATTAGTACTAACTGGTTGTACATAAAATATGTTATGTGTTTTATCATATGAGTGCCTGGGCCCATAAAGCAACAATAAGCAGATACATATACATGATCAATCCATTCCATATTCTGCAGAAAATGCATTCCTAAATTAAGGTGACAAATTTCAAGTCAAATGTGCAATTATGCTCTACAGAAATACAAGCTGCTTTGAAAGTTCCTGTATATGAACTTCTTTTTCTTCATAAATGTGTCACCTTAATTCTTAAATAGTTTTTACAAAAACTTTTTATGATATTTTCTGATCAATGGTAGCCTATTTATGGAATAGGACTGATAGATAGGCCTACTCCTGATTATAAACTATGTATAGTTGTTCAAAGTTAGGGCTTGCTCTAACGTGCAACAAGAATGTGATTAAATTAACCACACAACCAAATGTGTATTGCGAGGAGATTTATCAACAAGGTTAACACCACATTTGGAAACTATACATTAAAAAATGATTCAACTGGCATTGTCCAATCAATCTCCTTTTTCTAAAACTATTCATTCTTTCTAAAACTGCATGGTCAAAAATAAATTATTATTAAGAACTGGTTGCACTTAAGCTAGCTGTTAATGTAAACCAAAGTTTAAACATTGGCTTCCTTAACATTTCTTAGTGTTAATTAGTCCAAGTCAGTCACATGATCATATTAAGCCAGGTAAGTTTAAAACTTAATATTTCAGTTAAAAAATGTAGTCCAATTCCATAGGTATACTATTTCACAAAGTATGTAAATGGTGTTTTATAGACAGTGTTTGCACCCTGTATATCAATGATTTATTTGTTGCTGAAATAAATTGAAATACTTGTATATAACAAAGACTATGCAATGTATAATATTATGTACAAATATGTGAGTGTCCTATAAAGTAAAAAGCTGAAACTGATCATGCATTTTTTGTATGCTTATATTAAAGGTAGGCCTACCAAGTATTATGAAATATTTTAACAAAGTAGAGCAATTATTAAATTATGATCACGAATAAAATCCATGATTTTACAACACAAAATATAAGATAAAAAGTTATTCATCACGATTTTACTTAAAAATTACCAGCCTATATTGTTAATATCGTATGTAACCCACTGGAGCCAGACTTTAAACGAGGTTATCTAGTAAATATTAGCACGAAATAAATGCGAATTTTTCGTAAAATCGCAGTCCTAACTTTTGTTCGCCTCCAAAACAATTAGACAATAAAAGTAACTAAAATTGTATGCAATATTTATATTTATGCATTATTGTTGTTGAATAATGCTTACAATAAACCATAAATCAATTTAATATATTTAAGAAATTATGCATGATTGTTATTAAACTTCATTTATTGTTGTGGAAGTCTTTGAATTACGAAAATCCTTTTTTGGTAAACTGTAGATATTATAAATTTGTGATAATTCTGATGCTGAAATTTGAAAAGGTAGGCCCTACTATCCGTTTGCTATGTTATTTGAATATGACTTATGTCTTTTCATGATTGTTTTCAGTTTATTTCCATGTCTTGAGTCCACCTTAACCCTATACCCAAACTCGAGGACTTAATATACCAGTACCCAAAATTTTGCACATATAGTTTTTTAGTATTTTTCATCTTCAGTGGTCAAAAAAGCAACTTTTTTCTATCTTAATTCAAATTTCTATTGCAGTGGCGTATCATATACATATGGACAGGCAGGGCAATCGCCCTGGGGCCCTCATCAATCAAGGGGCCCAGGGCTATTATAGTACTCATACTAGATAAAATGGCAAAATAGACATTTTTAGTGATTTTTAGCCTAATTTTCGAGTGTTTTTGAGCAATAAAAAAGTCGCCTGCGGCGCCATTTTGTGTACATTTTAGCAATTATGTACAAAAAACCTTACAATTTTCAACTGCTGCCAAAATTTAGACAATTTTTTGTGGTCCAGGCACCCCCTCCAAACTTTCCCACAAAATGGATTGCTATGTGGGGCCCTAAGCGAAAGGTTGCCCCTGGGCCCCCAACAGTTATGATACGCCACTGTTCTATTGGTTTAGAGGATAGAACAACAACACTATATCTACAATTTTATGTAAATACCTAATTTTCAGCAAAAATGGACTTATGTGGTTTTGGATTTCAGTTCTTCATATTATCTTATAGAATTGAGAATTAAGACCGGCTATGTGTCTTTACATTTACATAAAATTTAGGAAATCAAGCCCCTTATGCATTAATTTTTCATATTCATGTAAACAGACTTATTTAAATTATTAAAATTAAATTAACAATCAAGATTTGCCCATTTCTCATAAAGAACAGCCATGCAGTGTTCATGTTTGATGTTAGTGATTATGATTACAAGCCTAATTTTTTTCCTTATACTTTACACAAGACATTTCCATTTCAAATTAATTTGTGAGAATGTAGATAGAATTTAAACCCTTTAAGTAACTACAACTTTCACTGAAGTGTAACGGGAGAAATATTGTTACGCCATCTTTGAGATAAAAAAAAACAAGTGGGAAATTCAGCAAGTGTAAATTTACTTTTCCTTGAATAATAATTGCATGGTTTTTCAATTTCTGACTGACTTTTATTTTAAAATACCTGGGCAGATGAAATGGTAATTAGGCCCAGATAGCTGGGCAACGCCCTTGCTCAAGGCAAATTGTCGGTTCTTCAACCCAATACATATTGCTAACTAAAAGAAATCTAAAACTAGGTTTATATATTATATGACCTTATTATAATTAACAATATACTGGTACAAGCAAAACGATGCGACTATGACGTTATAAACAAAACTGCAGGCGAATATATATACCCAATCATTTTAACAATAAGTGCAATTAGATTTTTTACACTTGCCAGATGCCATACTTAGCTATTATAAATTTAATTGTAAACTTTCAATGTATATATCAAATCTTATAAAAAGTGCATACCTAGAAATGGTTCACTATACCAAACTTCCCATAGGCTAAATTTTCCAATCAGGAGTTCCCTGCTGTTTTAAAATTGTAAATATATTCATTTATTGATAACATTTGACTAGCAACATTGGTAAAAAGATTGAAATTTAATTTATTCTGCCTTTCCTGTAACTAATATTTAAAATTCAATCTGTAAGGTATATGATTGATTTCAATGTATACTTGTACAAACTTAATAACTTGTATTTATTAGTATCTAATAAAAATTTAAAGTAATTATACAAATATAAAAGAGAATACCTATTCCATGTTTAATGTAAAGATACCAAGATAGAAAATTCAATTAAGATGTATGAACTTGTTTAAATTTAATAAAAAAATTTGAACAAGGCTGCTAGTTTCTATAGATACAGCTCACTATAAAAATTCAGCAAAGCCATCTTACCTCTCTTTACTGATTTACTGTATGCAGTCTAGAAAATATACAAATATAGCATCTATTCTGGGTTACTATAATTTCTTCAGATCAACCAAAGATAAATAGCTGTGGTCAATTTTGGTTTGCCATACCCTATTTACCTAAATTTATTTTTCACGTTAATTAACCCAGAATCAATGACATATTGGAGGCATGGGAGAAAAAATTCAAATGTTTTAGCATACATGCCATATGGGTAAGTACATAAGTCTGTCAATATTACCTCAATTTAACATTTAAACATCTAAATTTAAAGAATTCAAAACAAATGAAATAAAAATATAATTGGCAGTAATAAAAATGGCAATTGTAACCTCATTTTAATTTATATAATTTGTCAAAATAAAACAAAATTATAAAAACTAGTCAAAAGAATCGAAAGCAAGAAAGTTTTTAAGTCAATTATCCAAATCTTTGACATAATATTTTTGAACTGTTTCTTCCATGCAGCTTAGAATTTCATCTAAATTTAACAACTGGCCAAAAATTATCAAATAATCAGTACATACAGGGAATTTTAAGGCCTTTAAGCTGGCTGGGCTGTGCACAATAATCTCAGCTTGAAAAAATGAAATTAAAATTTTGCTGCAAAATGTACAGGGAGTTGTGCTTATTTTCATACCACACCCGGATGTCATACAACTGAATAGCAAATATATACACCCAATGAATTAGGGTTTAAACGCTTCAGTTAGGACAGTTATATACCTATCAAGAATTTTGAAACAGTTACATTTTTACACTTTAATATTTATAGAAGATAAATGCGACTTTTTGCACGCATGCAGTTTTTAAAAAAATGTTGATAACTAGTGTAAAAACAAATGGCTACAACTCACTGTTAAATGGCAAATTAATTCGGCCATAGGTAGCGTGCAAATATGTAAGAAAATGTAATAACAGGTATTTAGGCACCACACTTTAGGTTACAAATTTCAAAATCAAAGTAAACCATCGGAAAAATAAAACCTATATTTTATAGACTTATAAATATTAGGAGTAATAAAATAACCAGAATGCTCCCTTAATAAGTAGTCCAATTTTTATTCGAAAGTTAGAAACCAACATTTCATTAAAATGTAATGCATGGGTAACTGCAGCACAGAATAAAAATATATATATGGCCCAACTGAGTGTTAAAAGTATAACTTATGTTTCACTCTCAATGTGAATGTATAGCCAGCATGCCCTCAAAATTTTACAAAATAAAAGAAAATTGGAGAGTTCTTCATATATTTTCTCAGAAAGTCAAGAAACTGCTAATATATTTAAAGGCAATATCTGGCAATGTAGGTGTTCTAACAACATTATAAATATTTCATTAAATATGCACATGAATTACTATTTAAGACGTTTAATCTATATATTTTACACGAGATAACTAAAGAAAGCGAAATTATAGGGCGTTGGTTAGTTAATATTTATCTAAGTTTGTTTCAAACTAGTCCATGAGTTGTCAGATGGAGAAAAAAAATTCGCACAGCCTTTATGCTATAGATTCGTTTTGTAACAATATGCAAAATTATAATAATCATCAAATCCTAAGGCGAAATTATAACCATTTCAAAAATATTTTAGTTAGCTGACTTGATTAATGGATTAATGCACTACTACTCCCTGAAGTGAAAGTTGCCATTTCAAAACTCAAAATAAATTTCACTTTTCCCTTTGACAACTTTTGTGCAAACATATAATGTAACATAATTCATTTTAATAGTAAGATTAAAGAATTTCGTATAATTATGTAATTTATGTAATTGTGGAATGGGAACTTGGGAACAATATCAATATATATGAGTATCTCCTATGCCACTACCGGTATTTAAAATGATACACATTATACAAAAAAGGCCCACATGCTGTAATTAAAAGTGAAACCACATTCAAAATTAAGTTTACCAGTACAGCATACATTAAAAGTATGAATTGTTGAGATATTTCCTACTACAGTATGATGTTATACACTAGTTATATTACCAAAAATATTTGTTAATAATGTTCTACAATAACATACCACTGAATACCATACAAGCCTATCATTTATTTGCAAGAAGAACAGTATGTCTCGTATGCTAAGATATTTGCAAGGACTTATCCTGAGAAAAAGATAGGTCAACTATATAACCTAGACGAATTTTATGGGATGCCACAAAGATGCAAAGTTTCACATTGTAATATTATATATCCTAACGTAAACATGGTGAAGTGAACTGTAACAAACACCAAGTACTTAATCAATAAAAAAACTACTTTAAATTCTGACCGATTGCAAATACTGTCTGAGCAAATACGTGGTATTCAATTTTAAATTGATTATAGCACAGCTCTTTAAAACACCTAATAAAAGTAGGCCTACTACAAAAAATAGGTTATTTTGTATTTTGCTAAAAACCATTACATGCTTGCAATGCTGGCACATAAACTTGAACCTCACACATTGTCAACAATTTGTGAAGTTTAGTAAATGAAGACATAAATTGTAATGTGCTAATAGGATATACTATTATAGGGCATATCCAAGTCTGGGTGAGCAAACATAGGTAAATGACATCAAAAAATTTGAAGGAAAAGAATTTATCAATATATCTGTATACTAATACATATGACATGTTTGCACATGGATCAAACACAATTTAGCATAATTTTTATTTTTTATTTTGTTTTTAGTATTTTTGAATTGTAATGCAGATTTCGGAAAAAGTCAACAACACTAGACCCTCCTATATTGCATAATCGATTTTATAGCGATTAAAGGTGCAATACTCTAGAATTATTTGAATAAAAGGGCATTCTTCCATAATTCTTCCCAGTCAGACTCACACCCAAACCTGGCAATGAAATCAAAACTTTATAATGTTTTTTTTTATTTCATGAAAATGGGTCAACTTTTTCTACAAAAAATACGGATATTGTAAGTGGAGATGCATAAGCATTGAATTATACTTTTAAAAAAATGAGTAAAAATTCCTTTAGGGCTAAACTGCCTGCAGCCAATGTTTATGTGTTTTGTAATGTCTCCTACAGTGTATTTTTATCACTCACGAGTTCCTTCAATGAAGAAAGTGAACGTCATAGGAACCATGGGAAGATTAAAATGGGAACAGATTTATGTTGGTCCAACTCTATATAAACTCGATGTTCAGCAGATGAGAACCATACAGTCAAAGATCTTAAGATTCGGAAGAAGCATCTTCTGCTTTTTCACTGAGGATAATTTGTCTTATTGGATATATATATATATTTTTCATGATGGCATGCAAACTTCTGGTATGTGTATACAGCATTTCCTATAAATTAAATTGAAATAATAATTGTTGATTAAATATCTTTACCAACAATATTTAAATAATATAATAAAAAAATATTGGTGTGCTTTTAGCTAGCTCAATTATATTAGTCCACAATTTTAATTTTTTTATTTTATTAATTACAAATTGGTAATTAAAATCAATTGCATCTATTAACATGCATATATTAATTATTTTCACTCATTATAACTCTTTATAAGAATATTTAATAATTTAATTAATTAGGATTGTGTTGAATTATTTTATGTTTACAAATTTTTGAACATTATTGTTCACCTTGCAATAGCTGGTTGTCACTGAAAGACTACAAAATTAATATTATTAAATCAATGTAAGGCATAACACAATAAAATTCAATAAATTCAACTTTATAAAAAAAATTGCTTATAGTCAATCCCCAATTTTAATAATAATAATTATATTTAATAAAAAAAGTGCTTATAGTACCTCCCAATTTTTTTTCTTCAACTTAAATTTTTAGGGTTTAATAGTGAGTAATTAATTTTTTTTAGTTGCTTAATTAATAATAAATTAATTACAATTAGTTATATGTTACACCAATAGTAAATTGTGTCTTAATTTTTTTGTGAATAATGAAATTAATTAAAATTAAACTAGAATTCCAGAGCTACACATTATTTTTTTTTATAATTTTTAATTTTTTGTTGAGTGCTACAAATTTAATGGCATTAACTAGAATACACGTCAATTCTTAACATTAATTATATTATTATAAATCTTTAATATGTCTAAACAAAATTACATAAACAACTTTTGGTTATTTTACAGCAAATAAAAAATAGGACTTATTTTGAGTGAAGTGGTATTAGGAACATTAATTCATTACGTCTAACCAAATTTATCCCCTCATAAATTTGATTATATTGAATTATTGTAGATTAGTAAATAGGTAACTAAAAGCTGGCCAAGAAATATTAAAGGTGTGGTATACAAAAGCCTTAAAATAAGTGATATTAATACCAGCCATTATTGCTTTTAAAAGTTACGATTAAACTTAATAATTATATTTTCTTATTTTTACAGGTTATACTTTCGGTTTTTGTAGCAGTGGTTAGGAGTGATGATTACAGGCCAGACTACCAGCCTCCACCCCCACAATATGCTCCAGCCCCTGTATATAATTATGGGCCTGACAATGCTGAATATTATTATGCTGTTGATACATATGATCCATATTTGTACAAAAACTCACTAGTAAGTAACCCAACTTTTTTAAAAAAAATGATGCACTATATTTGTTTGAAATCATTAAATTAAAACTAGAGGTGCCAGTTTTGAAAACTAACAAAGTACAAATTCAGCATTTCTGATTTTAAAAAGTATAATTATACCATATGCATTATTTTAGTTAAATTTTAATCGCTATCCTGGAGGAGCTGCCTATCAATTGAAAGAAGATGGGAAAGGATCGTACGTCAATGTCAATGTTGAAACATTTCGTGCAGGAGCAGCATATAATAAAAAAGTAAAAATAACTGACTTCCGTATTTTATAAAAGCATTACATTTATAAAACATACTTAATTCTGTTTTTGCTTTCCAGGCATACTGATGAAATAACACTACCAAGAAAACGTTATAGCACAGTACGTATTCGTTAAATGACTTAAAATTTTGGGCATAAAAGGAGGATCACTTTACTTATCAATTAATCACTTAACTGCATTTTCGCTAACATGGTTACACGCCCAACTCTGCATACATGTGAAGGCCATCATTTAAATTTACTTGTCACCTTGTTACAAGTTATTTTGAAAATGATGCAAATAATATTTCTAAGGGTGCGGTAAATGATTACTCCGATCCCAGGCTTGGATCACTACAGTGCTTGGTCTACGTGCAGTCCATGGCACTGCCACACAACTAATTGTTTTTAACTTCAATTAAACATTTTTAATATCTCGTTTTTATTTTTTCAGACCATTAATTCCTAACACGAGCATGCATCAACCTCATCGTCATCATCCCCTTCAACGTCATCTATCATTCATTGATTCATTTCAAACGAGATTCGCCACCATGCATTACAACATTTTGTATATGAGCTATGTAAATGTTTATCAGATTATTTTTTTATTAAAACAAAGTGTATATTATTGCATAACAAAAATATGACATCTGCTTGATCAAATAAATGACTATTATTTTTATACCTTTACGATTCAAGTTTTTCTTAACAGTCTGTAAAATGTGAAGCCGAGATTTCTTTAATAATTTCCTCTGAATGTGTTACAAGAGCATTTTGAATATTCTCTGAAACTATTCAGTCACTGTTTCAGTGCCCTTAGTACCCTATAACAGGGTAGGCCTACCCATAGTATACCCTGTGAATTATATAACTGCTGCACTGGATTAGAAACCGTTTAAAAGGTTTCCCCCCCCCCTTTTCTCCCATGTAACACACCAAAAAAATACAACCCTCCATATTTTCTAGCTTTACCTATATCACTTTGAAAATGAATGGAAGAAATGCACATCAAACATGTCATGCCCATACCTTCAAATAAAACTAAATAAAATTGATATGTTACATATGAAGGCGCCTATATTTTCTTCCCACCCACTATTTGCATTTTCAAAATATGAAACCGACCCCTACTCCAAATAGTAGGTTCAAATAGTAGCCTACAAGTAATGACGTGTACTACTTGAACGCTCCCTTAAGAGGCGTGAGCCACTCGTTAGCACTTGTTAATTAATTTCATCTTGCAAATCTATTGCATTAAGCCCACATTCATCAGGCGTTTGACTATTTAAAAAATGCTTTACAAGAGTATACTGATACATTCATAATACACGTAGGCCTACATTATGGCACCATGCAGATCAGTGAGATCACCCTTTTGTTGCCAGCTTGTTAGTTGTTACTGCTGTGTACTAATATACCAACAATTACAAGGGGTACAACATATCCTCCTCACCATGCAAATATACCCCTTACCAAAAGAAACGTTAATTTATAGTTTCATTCGTTACAGTTTATCAATTTATACTTACCAATGAAGCCACAAGCCAAACTTTTCACACGTAAACTGTCTTGTTGCAGACGAAATGAAGAACGGTCCATAAATCACGAGAGCCTGAGGGTTTCGAAGGTCGGGCTTATTTTATTGTCAAAAAAATATTTTCTGCATAAAATTAAGTTTAACCTTGGAGTAATTATCCTGTATTTATATTAAGTGAAAGCATATCTTAATACGAAAACTGAGCATTCAGGGACACGATGTAGTAGCCAAAACGCTGAAATTTCCACCACGTGGTTTCTGCTCTTGATTCCTATCTCTCCGCTGATCGCATGCAGTGGCGGATCCAGGAATTTCTTTTGGGGGGGGCCATTTTTTTAAGGGTGGGCGCCAATCCCTAAAACGAAGCAATGCCCAAAAAGAACCACCCTGCAGGGCCGCATGAAGAAATCCATTGGGGGGGAGAGGGACGGAATCCCAACCAAAAATTGTTCCAAAATTACGGTGGCGGGCCAAAATGTGAACTTTTTTGTGAAAAATTGACAAAAAATGGCGCCGCAGGCGATTTTTTTTCTCAAAAATACTCA
>JAQIXP010003335.1:0-13204 GCA_034700285.1 Proteroiulus fuscus
TTTCACCTTGTCATATTAACTTTGTGAGTTCTTTTATTTAAAAATAACTTGTCATGAAGTGGGACTGTCCCTTTAATGGTTTTATATATATATATATATAGAAAATTTTTGTGTAAATTTTCTAATAATATTATAACAATTTCCCCCAAAAAACCATCTGTATGTAATAAGTCTCTACATTGGAATATTTTAGGAATTTTATTTTCTAAATATAGACAAATTACAGTAATTTTCCCCAAATATATAGGAATATTATTCCTTTTTTCTTCCTAAAAATACAGAAATTTAGAATTTTTGTACCAAAATATTATACGGGACTTTTTTTTTACTTTTTACAAAATAATCTAGGAAAATTATAGGAATTTCCCCCAGTATATGGAAATGCCAACATAGACATAAATTGGAATATAATAGGAATTTTTTCAATATTATATGAATTTCTCAAAATAATATAGAAACTTGCAAGAATTTTATGGTACATATATCTTTACAAATACAGGGTTTTTCTCCAAAAAATTGACAAATATCATAGAAAATTTTGCGATATTTCAAAAATTGAATACAATACCTTTTTACTCAAAAACAAGAATATAAATACCAGAATTTTTTCCAAATAACATTATATTTTATAAAAATTTCTGACTGATATAAAATAATACTTTTCACCCATTTTATAAGAAATTCCTAATTTTTTCACGGAAAATAATATACATAAATGGCAAAATCTAGGCATTAAATACTATTTTAAGACTTTTACACAAAGTTCGGATATGTGAAGCTCTTCTCAATTTCTAAAAGGTGTATTAAAAGCAGCTTGTACTAAAATTAAAACAATTGCTAGCAATTTCCGCATGAAAATTCGCGTTAAAAGGTACACAGTGCCAACAAACATTAGTACTTAAATAGCGCTAAAGGTGGCGCCCCATAGTGCGAAAAAAATGCAAAATTCACCAGAAAAAACGTATTGACATTTTGTATCCAAAAATGCTTACATTTGGTAAATCTTGGGTTCAAGGAATGGATTCATCAGCTGGCAAAAATTCAAATTTGTATAAGGTTCCGTATTGGAAATATTTCTTACAAAAATTCTAGCTAAAAATAAACCAAAAAATGTGCAAAAAAAAAAAAATTGCATGACACTAACTTATCATAACCTAGACCTGGTGAAGTAACCAAATTTTGCACAAAAAAAAAACATTTTCGCATAAAACTTTGACTCATGGCACGCCATCACAGCACAAAAAATTATTTCAACATGGTCACCCATATGCATGACGTTTTTCACTTATGGAGTGAAAGGGGATGGGTCATTCTTGCCTGACTTTCATTCAAAAACATTCAATTTTGTCTGAATTTTATTTAAAAATAGGCAATTTTTTCTGAATTTAATTCTAAAATAAGCAATTTTGTCTGAATTTAATTCTAAATTAGGCAGTTTTGTCTGAATTTCATTCTAAATTAGGCAGTTTTGTCTGAATTTCATTCTAAATTAAGCAGTTTTGTCTGAATTTCATTCTAAATTAGGCAATTTTGTCTGAATTTCATTCTAAATTAGGCAATTTTTTTTCTGAATTTCATTCTAAATTAGGCAGTTTTGTCTGAATTTCATTCTAAATTAGGCAGTTTTGTCTGAATTTCATTCTAAAATAGGCACTTTTGTCTGAATTTCATTCTAAATTAGGCAGTTTTGTCTGAATTTCATTCTAAAATAGGCAATTTTGTCTGAATTTCATTCTAAATTAGGCAGTTTTGTCTGAATTTCATTCTAAATTAGGCAGTTTTGTCTGAATTTCATTCTAAAATAGGCAGTTTTGTCTGATTTTAATTCAAAAATAGGCAAATTTGTCTGGATTTCATTCAAAAATAGGCAATTTTGTCTGAATTTTATTCTAAAATAGGCAATTTTGTCTGAATTTCATTTTAAAATAGGCAATTTTGTCTGAATTTTATTCTAAAATGAGCAATTTTGTCTGACTTTAATTCTAAAATAGGCAGTTTTGACTGAATTTTATTCTAAAATAGGCAGTTTTGTCCGAATTTCAATACAAAATATTGTCTGACTTTCATTCTAAAATAAGCAATTTTGTCTGACTTTTTTTCCATAATAGGCAATTTTGTCAGAACTCCAGTCTAAAATAGACAATTTTAGCCTGAATTTCATTCTAAAATAGGCAATTTTGTTATAATTTCATTCCAAACAAGGAAGTTTTACGAATTTTGTTACAAAATAGGCCTCCTTGTCTATCTTTCATTCAAAAACAAGCAATTTTGTCAGTCTTTCACTCAGAAATACAGTTTTGTCTGTCTTTCATTAAAAAATAGGCAATTTTGCCTGAATTTCATTATAAAATAGGCAATGTTTTTAGAATTTCATTCCAAACTAGAAAGTTTTAAGAATTTTGTTACAAAATAGGCCTCCTTGTCTATCTTTCATTCAAAAAATAAGCAATTTTGTTAGTCTTTCACTCAGAAATAGACAGTTTTGTCTGTCTTTCATTAAAAAAAACCGGCAATTATGCCTGACTTTCATTTAAAAATAGGCAATTTTGCCTGACTGTCTATTTTCCTGACTGACTGACTTTGCAGGTCACTGGCAACTTTGATGTCATACAAAACCTTCTTTTAAGGACAAACCCTTCCCATAAATTATGAACAAGACAGTTGCACATCCAAATCACTGTATGGCACACCATCTATGCACATTTACAACCATTTATCAACACCACTGTGTTAGGTACAAAGTTAAACCAAAGGTGCTATGGCACACCATCACAGCATACTCGTCGACAAACCCCTTCATGGACAACACGGCATAACAAACAAAAACAGCAAACAGTTCAAATCTTTACATTGAACATACACAAGTACAAGAAAATAAGAACTTACTGACCAATGGCACTCCATAACCTACTAGTCAAGACTCAAAACTGACCAGCTCACCAGTTTACGCACACAAGAAACCCGTTCCTTTTTTAAACAACAATGCACCAAGCAGCAGTAACAATTGGTCAGCATATTTGATTTCATACATGTAAATCTGGGGTGGGGTGGGATGGGGGTGGTCCCAACCAACCGGGGGGGGGGGAGAAGGGGGGGGTTTCTAAGCCTATTCTAAAATTACAGCAATCTCCTGCAGTTTCATTGGCAAAGCCATAGCAAACAATGACAGGCCCTGGTCAACTTTATTCTTACAAAATCTATTGTGCCTATTGTTGTTCGGCCATGTTGTTTACGTTCCAATGTTCAAATAGCAACAGGCTTCAATTGCATTTATTGGTTTTAACTCAAATCAAAACACGAGGAAGTGGGGGTGAGAAACAAGCCACAGAGTAAATACACCACAAGGCGTTAGGGTTACACCACACCATATAGTCACAATGGGAAATGGAGAAAAGCTATTCATAACCTGTAACACAACAGCTAATATTGGTTTCTTTTCTCTAAACCAAAACTGACCTCTCCAATACTGGCACATTTGTTTAGGGCAGACATTTTTTTTTTCTTAGTCATAAAAAATTGCAGAAAAAAAGCACTAAATTGATTAATCTTTAACTTTACCAAGCCACTTCTAGAAAGTCTGAATTTAAAATGTTGAGCATAATGCGCCATTAGAAGAACAGTGGTAAGTTGATAAAACACTTTTTGTTGGCCTTTGAGAAATGGTTAAAAGATTAGTTCAGGGCTGGGAGAGTGGGATACAAATTGGGAAATTGGATACATTTTGATATGCTGGATACATATGGATACAAAACAACTCCTTTGTCACAAAGTGGACACAAATGTGATATTCAACAGCAGGATTGTTTTGTAGAAGATGGCTGTTTTACAAGTTAGCAAATAAAATTTAAATTCTCTTATAATTCTAGTACTTAAAATGCCTTATAGGGTTTATGAGGCTTATGAAAACTGGGAATTTCACCCAACTGTCTTGTGGTAGCTGCTTGCTAAATTTATACTGTGTGACATTATTATAAGGTTCAATGGAAATAATGCAATTGCATGTTTTAACTATGCATAACTAGTTCATTATACTTGGTTCTTGTCTCTACATATTAGTGATCAACACAGTCTTATTGGATTCAATTTGGGTTATGAATATAAATGCTTGATAATTGTTAAAACCGAATACTATTGTTTGGTGACATTTTGATCTCTGGCATTTTTGTGATGTTTTGACCACTGACCCAAGTTCTATAATAGTTGTTAAAATGCTGCAAGAAAAAAGTTGGAACTGATCAATACTTAATTATAAAAAAATTAATTAGAGAATATTAAGTTGGAATCAAAATTTAGTTTCCAGGTGGCTTGCAGGTGTTCCTCATATAGTCCAGTTACCATAATATTGAATATTAAAAAGGGATATTTTGCATCATTGTAGAAATTTTAACCCCAATGACTCAAAAATTTTCATATTCCTATTAATTGAAACCTCTAGTTGTACTGGAAATGGGTCTATTTGGTTTATGAATGGTATAGATACATTTGGATACCAAATAGATTATTGAGTGGATACATTTTTGTCCTTTTTGGATACAAATCAATCTTTTTGTGGATACAAGTTTGGATACAATTTTGGTTAGACCTACTCCCAGCCCTGAATTAGTAACTTCCTCATAAGTGGTCTTAACACCAACTGATAAGCTCAAAAGACCATTTTTGTTTGCATTTTGAAACAGTCTTACTTGGCTATGAGCATTCAAGATTACAAAAATGTTAAGCACAATGCTCAATTTTATTGGATTGTTCCAGACGTTCTGGAGTGTGTCATAATACTTCTGAGGTCATCCAACCATCTCAAAAAACCAATGGGAGTCAAACTTTCCCTATAGCAAGCAAAAGGTTCATCGCATTGTTCCCACACCTTCTGGAGTGTGTTCCAATACCTTCATGGTCCTTTAACCATCTCAAAAACACAGACAATTCAATCAACAATGAACAAAATGGCGGCCAATGCATTTTTGTCACATTTAACTTTCTTATAGCAAGCAAACGGTTTATAGCATTGTTCCCACACTTTCTGGAGTGTGTTCCAATACCTTCATGGTCCTTTAACCATCACATAAACACAGAAAATTCAATCAACAATGAACAAACCGGCGGCTATAATGCATTCCCAATGCATTTTGTCACATTTACTTTTCCTACAGCAAGTAAATGGATTATCGGATTATTCCAAATTTCTGGAGTTTCATAATACCTCTAAGGTCATCCAACCATCTCAAAAACACAAGAGAGTCAATCAACAAAAAAATGGCGGCTATAATGCATTCCCAATGCATTTTTGTCAAGTTTACTTTCCCTACAACAAACGAAAAGTTCATCAGACTGTTCCCACACTTTCTGGAGTGTGTTCCAATACCTCCAAGATTATCCTACCACCTCAAAAACACAGAAAATCCAATCAACAATTAACAAAATGGCGTCTGTAATACATTCTCAATGCATTTTTGCCACATTTACTTTTCTTATAGCAAACAAACCGTTCATCGGATTAGTTTCAAACTTTCTGGAGTGTGTTACAATACTATCACCTTGACAAAATGCCTGAGTCAATAAACAACCCCCACCATCTCATGGAGTTTTTTTCGAGGGAAGTGAGGGGAGGGGGTTTTGGGCCCTATTCCAGGGGTCCCAACTTTCCCATGTTGAAAAAGTAACAGCTGCCTTTCGTTTGTTTCCATCAATCAATTCCATCATTTGTCATTTTCGGTTGCACAAGCATCAAGGAAAAGGTATCATGGATCCATGTAGAAAAAAAAGAGGTCCAATGGAGCATGGTTGGGAGTCCCATAGCATGCACAGGCCTATTGGGCAAAAAGAGTGTTTTTTTGATGGATAGTTTGCCTTGGATTTTCGATATGTGATAAATGAAGTTGGAATGCATTGTGGAAAGGAACTAAATTTTGGGCAGATCCATGGGTTGGAACCAATTAAAAATCCGGCCCTTCCAAAAGGCTTTGGACCATGAAATAAACATGGAGAAAATGCATTGCAAAAATTACATTTGGGAAGATAATAATCATTAAAAGTCAATGGTCAGATCTTGTAAAATCCAAGAATACTTAATTCAAGTTGTTCAAAATTTTGATAATTTCTACATTTTTTCAAAAAATAATTCAAAACAATGGACAAAATGCACAGAATTGGAATTTAGAAAATTATAATATAAAGTCAGAAGTCAAAAGGTCAGATCTTGAATATTCCTCGAAGTAATCTGAATTTAATTTGCTCAAAATTTCGATAATTTTTCACTTTTTTTTTAAAATTCAAAACTATGGACTAAATAGACAGAACTGGAATTTGGGAAATTAGATTACAAAGTCAGAGGTCAAAAGGTCAGGTATTGAATATTTCACGAAGTAATCTGTATTTAACTTGCTCAAAATTTTGATAATTTTTTTCACCTTGTGCATTTTTCAAAAAAGTTGATTAAATCACCATAAAATTCAGAAAAGAACACCATTAAGAAATAAAGTTTCACATGCAAGTTTTCATACGTATCATTTAAATTTTAAATTTAAAAAGCCCTTTTTTTTTAAAAAAAAAATAGCAAAAAATCTGACTTTACATTTTGCGAATTTTTCAAAAAGTTTATCGAAAGAACATAAAACTGAGAAGAGTTAAATGGGGCTGTCCACACTTTTTAGTGCATGCATGCTCCTATGGGAATCTTCATGTTAAATAAAAGTACAAATTAATCGATAATGGCTGAACATAAATTGATGGGGTTTGATTTTTATGAAGGACAATTAAATTTACTAAAACGTGATGCATGATTTTTTTGTTTATCTGCCCCGTGAGCCGTACAATCGAACAAAATGTAACGAAAAACTCGGCGGTAAACTTTGAAATTCAATAAATAAATATAAAATGCACGTAATAACGAAATCGAACTTATACATTTTATAGTAAATTAAATAAGCTTTCCAAAAAATCAATCCCAATCGTTATCCGCTCGGCCAATATTGAGATCCGTTAAATATTGTGAAAAATTTCACGTCTATGTAAAATAGCATGAGAAAATGGAACGGTCAACTTTGAAAATCGATAACTACATTCAGAATGCATGTGACGTCATAATCATGCATACGTTTTTAGTAAATTTAATAATCTTTATAAAAAATCAAACTCCATCGTTGAACTTTGACCCGTTCTTGAGTTAGAACAGTTTGAAGAAAACGAATTTAACATAGAAATCCCCATAGGCCCATGCTGTTAAAAGTGTGGACAGCCCCCTTAAGATTACTAAAACCTAATTTCAAAGTGAAATTTCCCATAAGAGGATTCATTTGAATTTAAAAAAAAAATGTCAAATAAATTTAGCAGAAATTCTGATTTTACATTTTGCAAATATTTCGTAAAAGTTTATCAAATTAGCATAAAATTCAGAGAGGAGAATCATTAAGAAAATCCAGTTTCACGTCCAATTTTTATATAAGATTCAATTGAATTTTTAAAAAAATATAAATTTTTTTTTTAATTAGCAGAAAAACTGATTTTGCATTTTGCAAATTTTTGAAAAAGTTTATCTAAGGAACAATAACTTCAGAAGGTTTAAAATTCAATTTCACAAGCAATTTTCCATAAGATTCATTTAAATTTTCAAAAAATTGTAAATATTTATTTCATTAAATTAGCAAAAAATTTAATTTTGCAATTTCCAAATTTTTCAAAAACTTCATCAAATGAGCATAAAACTGTGAAGAAGGAACCATTTGGAAAATCCAATTTAATGTGCAATTTTCCATAAGATTCATTTGGATTTCAAAAAAGTTTCAAAACTTTTTACAAAAATTAGAAGAAAATCAGATTTTGCACTTTGCAAATTTTTAAGAAAGTTAATAAAATGAACATTAAACTCAGAAGTAGGGACCTTTACTTCTTTTTTTAACAAATAAAATTAGCAGAAAATCTGATTTTGCATTTAGCAAATTTTTCAACAACTTTTATAAAGGAATATAAGATTTAAAGTAGAAACCTTTAGGAAAATCCAATTTCACGTGCAATTTTCCACAAGATTCATTAAAAGTTCAAAAAAAATTTTAGAAAATGTTCAAAAATATAATTAGCAAATTAATAGCAATATAATTGCAAATTTTTCTAAAAACTAATCAAAGCAACAAAGCATTCAGAAGGAAGACCATTATTAAAATCCAATTTCACGTGCCATTTTCCATAAGATTTATTTGAATTTCAATAAAATTTAAAAAAAAAATTAGCAGAAAATCTGATTTCTTATTTTGCAAATTTTTAAAAAAAGTTTATAAAATGAACATTAAACTCAGAAGTGGAGGCCCTTATTAAAATCCAATTTCACGTGCAATTTTCAACAAGTTTTATTTGAATTACAAAATTTTTTTTAAAAATAAAATTATCAGAAAATCTGATTTTGCATTTTGCAAATTTTTAAAAAAGTTTATAAAATAAACATTAAACTCAGAAGTGGGGACCCTTATAAAAAATTCAATTTCTCGTGCAATTTTCAACAAGTTTCATTTGAATTACAAATTTTTAAAAAAAAAATTAAATTAGCAGAAAATCTCATTTTGCTTTTTGCAAAATTTTCAAAATACTAATCAAAGCAACAAAACATTCAGAAGGAAGACCATTATTAAAATCCAATTTCACGTGCAATTTTTATTAAGATTTATTTGAATTTCAATAAAATTTTAAAAAAATTAGCAGAAAATCTGATTTGACATTTTGCAAATTTTTAAAAAAGTTAATAAAATGAACATTAAACTCAGAAGTGGGGGCCCTTATACAAAATCCAAATTTCTCGTGCAATTTTCAACAAGTTTCATTTGAATTACAAAATTTAAAAAAAAAATAAAATTAGCAGAAAATCTGATTTTGCATTTTGAAAATTTCTCAACAAGTTTATCAAGTGAACATAAAACTGAAACGAAGGAAACCTTAGAAAAATCCAATTTCAAGTGCAATTTTCCATAAGATTCATTTCAGTTTCCAAAAAAAACTTTTATCCAAAAAAAAAAATTAGCAGAAAAACTGATGAATGAACCTAGACAGTCAAGTCGTATTTCCCAAATCAGTGTCACTACGCTAACATTCCTAAAATTATGCCAACTGTGTACAAAATCTCACATTATTAGAATAGCACCAAACACAAACAAGGGCTGGCATTCAACATGGCCGCCTACATAACCCAAATCAGAAAATCCAAAAAACCATTGAGTAAGTTCCTTAAAACGCCTTTTGGATTGGTTCAAAAAATGAATGAAAAAAAGAGGCAACTTCCTTTCAGCTGTTGGGCTTTAAATCTGAAAATTTTCATTAAGAACTATTCAAAAAAGTGTTAAAAAAATGCCTCCAAATTGAGCATTTTAGAAATGAATAACAACAGATAACAGAATCGGGCATTCCAAAATAAAGGCAAAAAAAACTGAATGGGTTCAACGCTGATGAGTGACCGATATACAGCGCAATGACGTCACTAAAATACCTCAACATCCAATAAGGAATGGGGTTACATTGCCCCAAATAGGGGGCGCCACAGGAGATAGATCCTCAGGTGGGGGCAGCACTGGGCAGCTTTGAAAATAACACAAAGTAAAACTGATTCATAATATACTCCAATAATTTACATAATATTCAAAAAAAAATGTGGGAATAAATTCCAACAATATTCCCATATTTTGGGAATTAATCCCAATAACATTCCCATATTTTGGGGAAAAACTCTAATATTAGATCAACATTTTGGTGAATTCTAATAATATTACTGAAGTTTGGGTAAACATATTCTGTAAGTTTACCTCCATACTTTGAGAAGAAATTCATAAAATATTTCCATATTTAATGTAAAAACTTCCAATAATATTCCTATATTTTGGAAAAAAAATTCCTGTTATATTTCTATATGTTGGTGGAAAATTCTTATAATAAAGCTGAAGTTTGAGTAAAAATATTATTTACTTTTCCTTCTATATTTTTAAAAGAAATCCCTATAATTTTCTGATATTTGTGTAAAAATTCCTATAATATTCCTATATTTTGGAAAAAAATCCTATAATATTTCCATTTTTTTTTTTTTTTTTTTTTTTACAAATATTCGTATAATATTTCCATATTTTGGAGAAAAATTCGTATCATATTCCCAACAGTTCTGGAAAAATTTCTATAATATTCACTCTCATATTTTGGAACAAAATCTTATACTATTCAAATATTTTTTGAAAAAATCCTATAATGTTCCTATATTTTGCAGGAAAAAAATGCATTATATTTTCTCTATTTATAAGAGAGCAAACATTTGACTATCCTTCTACATAGGACTAGGCAGTTCAGTATTTAATCACCTGAATCCATTGTGAATTCAATTAGTCAATCTGCCATAAAAAGACAAATAAGACACATACACATACATAGAATTAATAACTTGTTTATTTACTATGAGTCAAATCTGACAAATAGTAAATACACAGTAATAATGCAACTGTGGTAGAACCCTGCATCTTAAGAATTTTAAACAACGAACATCTGTCAGTCGTATACTAATTATGGTTTAAGGCGTTAAGACATAACACGTCACTAGGTAGCTGTGTAATTGCTATTCACGTAAATTAGAAAAACAGTAAAAAAAATCAATAAGAAACATTTCCAAAATTGATTATTAGTAGCACCTTCATACTACATCCAACCATAACATGTTTCAATGTCAAACCAAAATTTCATTTTGAAAAACAAATTGATTTTAAGCAAAATTTGAAAAAAAATTACTATCGAATAGTAAATGAAAACGTTTTCTGAAAATAACACATATTCTAAGCTTTTGGTCTAATATTTCTATTCGCCAAAATGTGAGTTACGGTTGGATATAGTACAACTTTTCACCGGAAAAATGGAGAAAATTTACACCAATTTACTGTGAAATTGCATTTTTCAAATGTCGTCACTAACAATAAGCATCAACATTTAATACCCACACTTAAATACACAAAATAACAATTGCATGTATACTCATTTGCAACTCCCATAAAGAAAATAAATTATAAATATCAAAAATTAACTTTTTATTTACAATGTACAAAAAAAGGGTGGGAAACAATTTTAAAAAAGCGGATTTTGTCTGACGTCTTTGGCATCTTTTGCATAAAATATGTCTACGGTGGTTTCGTGACACTGCCTAAAATCGTAATCGCAATAACCAATGCAAAATTTCCCCTCGGTTGGTTTAAAATAATCGAGGCCTCTTCCGATCTTAAAAATCCAGCCATTGTCAAATCTGTTAAAAAGTTATACCATAAAATTACACATCATTTTTTAATAGTTTTGAGAATGGCAATTGTCACATAAGGCATTGTCCAGGGATGCTGTTGGTAATGGCCAAAAATAATGCTAAATTAATGAAGTTTTTAAAAAATCCTGTGAAAATATTGTAAATGTTGTTGAGTTGATGTTTCTATTAGAGCACACCCTTTTATTAGTAAAAAATATGGTAGTAAATTTTTTTTTTTACAAAAATAATAAAAGAACATTTTACTAAAAAGACTATAAAAAATAGGACAATTTTAAAAATATTGGATAATATCGATGGCTTAATTCAGAAGTGGTGAATACGCCAATTTGTCAAAAATGAGATAATGATACCACTGTGATCCGGGAAGAGTCCCGAATTAACCTAAAGTTACAGAAATTAATTTAACCAATAATTGTTAAAGTTATAGAAGTGAACAGTGGCGAATAAGCCACAATGGGTCATTTCTAAAAGTTAGAAGTGGTGAATAGTACAATTCGCCAGTTTACATTTTAAAATTTTCTCCATACCTGGATTTTTATTAAAAAAAAAAAAAAGTGGCAAATTTGACAATTTTCGTGCTTTTTTTTTGTTCCATTCCTTTTTATTCAATAGGATATCTCATGGATGGGCAAATGAGTGACTTCACACTTAATTTATTTCTTTTTCCTGCAAAATTAGTTAAACTCAAAAGGGCAAATTTGCATTTTTAAGCCTTTTCTTTCACAACTTACTTAATTAATTTACTAATTTAACTATTTAACAAAAATTCAACACATTCCCTATAAAATATACATATTGTTCTATCTGTTCACCAAATTTCAGCCTTTTAACATAGTTTATTTTTAAGTTGTACCATTTTTCCACGAAAACGCTATTATCTCAAAACCCACTTTTTGCAAATTCACTTCTGAATTAAACCATCAATATAAGGATAGTGACAATCTTAGCTTTTCGCTCTAGAAACCAACCCACAACATCCCTGTTACTTTGTTAATCATTACCTTATCTGCCGATCGTGTAACGTATCAGAATAGCTAATTTCTAAACTGACATTATGTTGTGTTAGGCTCGCCTGAATCTCTGTCAACCCTTTCTTCTGAGGAGAATTCACTTGCTATGGTTTTCGTTAAAAATTAGATAAAAATTAGGCTTGAAACTGGGGGTGCATTCTAACAAATTGAGGGGTACGATAACCTCTTAAATTATAACTAATTCTGGTGAATCCCAAAAAGAGTCACTTATGATTTGCCTGATATTAAAGAGGTAAGAAAACCTCCTAAATGGCTACGAGATTATTTAATCCATGTGAGATTTGCTTGAGACAAACTAAGGGAATATGGAATTCACCAGAAATGTCCAACAAAATTAAAAACCATTGCACAATGATTAACGGTTAACATGGTTTTTAATACAAGAAATAACCACAATAGTATCTAAATGTTCGCTGAAAAAGACTAGAAATGTACGACTAAATAGACTATGCGTTAAAATAGAATTAACGTCGAATAATCGTAGAAATGTAACAATTTTTAACAGTCCGAGTGTACGGCAGATCACACGTTCTGGACCCGACACTGAGCTGCAGATCGTAAACTATAGAGGGGGCGTATCGTACTCAGAACTGGAATGCAATAGTTCCCATGTTAAATCATAGCCTTCTAGAATCTAGATTATACACGACCTAACCTTATGAATCTATGGATAAGCGTGAGGTTAGGCCATATAAATTCTAGAATGTTATGGTTAAATTCCAGTTAAGATTTTTCTGGAACGTCATTTTGATACTGGTAATTCTGCACGACATAAATGACGATAATAATTCTAAAAAAAACCTCAGGAATCTTAGTTTTACTTTTGTTCTAACTTCATAATAGGCGTGTTTTAGCGCTATTACCCTGTTACCATTTGGATACATAGTTAGGACCTTGAGCGTTTTACTGTTGA
>JAQIXP010003336.1:0-13197 GCA_034700285.1 Proteroiulus fuscus
GGTAGGCTGGCACTGGGTTCCTTACCAATCAAAGGTGCCTTGACGTTGAGGCCCTTTGGTGGTACACTGGTACCAATTTTTTTTGAACAGTGATTATGGGCCCTAAGTGGCTGGCATGCTGAGATAACGCACTCACGGGTCTCAAAAGCAGCGCTTCCAATTGGTCCAGTACGGGATTCCAGGACGAGGAACTGTAGCTCGAAGATACCACGGGACGTCACACTGTCCACCACACACATCTTCCATCCTTACGGTCAACCTAAAAAATTCAAACAAAATTAATGTTAAAAATGACTTTTTAAAACATAAGATTCCCTATTTTAACAAAACGGAATATCCTAAATATTAGCAATGGCTGATATATTATCATTTTTTAAAAAAGCTTTCCTTGGCATTTATTGACAAAAAAAAGCTTTCCTTGGCTTTCATTGACAAAAAACTTCATGACAACAAGCGAAAAAATCTTTCCCTGACTTTAATTGACAAAAAAGCTTTCCTTTACAAGAAGCAGAAAAAGATTTCTTTGACAAAAAAATCTTTCCCTGACTTTAATTGACAAAAAAAGCTTTCCTTTACAATTAGCAGAAAAAGATTTCTTTGACAAAAAAATCTTTCCCTGACTTTCATTGACAAAAAAAAAGCTTTCCTTGGCTTTCATTGACAAAAAAAGCTTTCCTTGGCTTTCATTGACAAAAAATAGCTTTCTTTGGCTTTCATTGACAAAAACCTTCATGACGACAAGCAAAAAAAATCTTTCCCTGACTTTAATTGACAAAAAAGCTTTTTCCTTTACAAGAAGCAGAAAAAGATTTCTTTGACAAAAAAATCTTTCCCTGACTTTAATTAACAAAAAAAGCTTTCCTTTACAACAAGCAGAAAAATCTTTCCCTGACTTTCCTTTACAAAAAAAAGCTTTCCTTTACAAAAAGCCGAAAAAACTTTCCTTTACAACAAGCAGAAAAAGCTTTCTTTGAGTTTCCTTTACAAAAAACAGCTTTCCTTTACAACAAGCCGAAAAACCTTTCCTTTACAACAAGCAAAAAAGCTTTCCTTTACAACAAGCAGAAGAAGCTTTCCTTTATAACAAGCAGGCACAAAAAGCTTTCCTTTATAACAAGCAGGCAGAAAAAGCTTTCCTTAACAAAAAGCAGAAAAAGCTTTCCTTTACAACAAGCAGAAAAAGCTTTCCTTAACAAAAAGGAGAAAAGGCTTTCCTTTACAACAAGCAGAAAAGGCTTTCCTTGGCTTTGATTGACAAAAAGCTTTCAATGACAACAAGCAAAAAAAGGGTTTCCCTGACTTACATTGAAAAAAAGCTAAAAAAATTTCCTTACTTTCATTTGCAAAAGCTTTCTCTGACTTATACTGAAAAAAAAGCATTCCTTTACAACAAGCAAAAAAACTTTTTCCTTACATTTGCAAAAGCTTTCCCTGACTCGTGGAGAAAGATAAGTAAAAAAAAAGCTTTCAATGACAAGTAAAAAAAAGCTTTCCATGACTAGTAAAAAAAGCTTTCCATGACAAGTAAAAAAAAAGCTTTCCATGACAAAAAGCAACAAAATTTTCTTTCACTTTTATTTTAAAAAAAAGGTTTTCCCCTAAAGAAAACAAGCTTTTCATGAAATAAAATCTTTATTGCTTTTCCCTGACCAAAAAACAATAAAAAAGATTTCCCTGACTTTCCCAGATCAAAATAAAAACTTTCCCAGACAATTTTTAAATTGCATTATATACATAACAAACTATTGCTCATTTTACATTTTAAACAATTCAGATTAAAGCGAGTAAAATTTATATTACTTTAATATTCAAAAATGAATTGAATACTTGCATAATTCCTACTGATTTAGTTCTTTAACTTTTTTACTTTTAAATTTTTTGAGAAATTCCTTGACATTTTAATCCCTACATTTGCTAACAAATCCTGGACACATTTCAAGGATTTCAAGGACTTTTTACGGCAAAAAAATAACTCGAGCAATAATTATTATTTGTGTCACATAGTACTAGGTTAGCATTGGAGGACACCAGGGCTATTATTCCTAGGAAAAAAAAAATCCAGCAAAATTTATGACGTCTGAATGTCCATTAAATGTCCAGCAGATAGACTGGCTATTTTTCTAGGATGGTGACAATAGGAACGTGCAAGAATGTCCTTAGAAAAATATATCTATTTTTTTATTTCTCAATTCATTGTTGGCATAAATATTTTTATGGGAATTTTTTCATGTTTTTCGCCTATTTTTTTTACAAGCCCAGCCCAAAATCTGAAGATTTTAAGATACAGAATTTCATTAAAAATACAAAAATTTTAACAAAAAAAAAGTAGGCACTAAAAATTTCTTCAATTTTAAATCGATGAAGATTCTACCTGTAAGTTTCTTGTAATAATAAGTCTGGATTTTCCAGGTCAAATTAATTTCAAAATTTATGACTGGCATCGATTTACTTTTACCAAAAAAATCGAGCTAAAAAAGGAAAACTCAAGTTTAATTTTTAACTGTTGGAAAGGCTTGGTTTATTTAATGCTCAATAAAAAAAAACATTAAAAAGGTCAAAAATTTATATTTCAATTGCATTTCTTCCACCCTTTAAAGTCAAGCAGAAAGCAAATTGCAAAATAAATTAATTAAACAAAAAATTAAAAAAAATAATAAATGAAAATTACTGAATCATTGAGAAATCACCATTTTTATGGAAGAAATATGCAGTGCCATATTGCCTGATCTCAGGAATACTTGAATCATAAAATCTCAGAAATGTTTAGCGCCATCTGTTGGTAATGGGAGAAATGTTCATTATTGGAATTGTTCAAGTTTGGCTTGAATAGAAATATTCATGAAAAATGTAAACATAAAATTATGACAAAATTAGGCTATTTCTGTCAAATTCTACAGAAGCAGAACTCGTAAATAATTCTGCACAAATTTAGTGCCTTTCTGCAGAATGTTTGTGGAAGATACTTTTGATAATTTCATAAAACAACCTAAATTTCTGTAAAATTCTACAATAGTAGAGCTCTTTAATAATTCTGCAAACTTTAGTGCTTTTCAACAGATTGGTTTATGTAGAAGATATTTTGATGATTTAAAAAAAAAATTCTGTCAAATTCTACAGAAGCAGAACTCGTAAATAATTCTGCAAACTCTAGTCCCATTCTGCAGAATGTTTTATGTGGAAGATATTTTTTTAAAATTTCATAAAACAACCTAAATTTCTGTAAAATTCTACAATAGCAGAACTCGTAAATAATTCTGCAAACTTTAGTGCTTTTCTGTAGAATGTTTTATGAAGAAGATATTTTGATGATTTCCTTAAAAACAACCTAAATTTATGTAAAATTCTACAATAGCAGAACTCGTAAATAATTCTGCAAACTTAAGTGCTTTTCTGCAGAATGTTTTATGTAGAAGATACTTTGATGATTTCATTAAAAAACCCTAAATTTCTGTCAAAGTCTACAGAAGCAGAACTCTTTAATAGTTCAGCACAATTTAGTGCTTTTCTGCAGAATATTTTATGTAGAAGATATTTTGATGATTTCATAAAAAAAAATGTCTGTACAATTCTACAGAAGCAGAACCCGTAAATAATTGTGCAAACTTTAGAACATTTCTGCAGAATGGTTTTCGCAGAAGATATTTTCATGATTTCATAAAAAGACAAAATTTCTGTAAAATTCTACAGAAGCAGAACTCTTTAATAGTTCTGCACAATTTAGTGCTTTTCTACAGAATATTTTATGTAGAAGATATTTTTATGATTTCATAAAAAAACAAAAATTTCTGTCAAATTCTGCAGAAGCAGAACTAAAAAAGTCTGCACAATTTACCGGTTTTTTTTGCACTAAAAACTTGCCACAACCATTCGTATCAATAGTAAATGTTTACACCTTAAATGTCACTTGTTAAAAATGGGACTTTCCCTTTAAAAATGGCTGGGATCTTTCTCCCCCCCCCCCTCAATCGTCGTTTGGGAAGGGGGGGGGGGGCGCTGTTCTTCAATGCAACTCGTTGATTGTAGTTTTTTTTTTTTTAAAAATCACAATAAAAAAATTAAGTAATTAAAAAATAAGACCCACATCAGAGATGGCAGTAAAATAGCCCAACTGACCACAAAAAAATGCCCAAAAAAATTTACAATACGTGAATAAAATTCTGTAACAAATTACGTTAAAAGAGATTAACTTAGTTACCACGATCAATTCACATCAATTGTATTATAGCCTAAAAAAATTAAAAATTTTAAAACCCAGCAGCACGTTACTTATACACAAACGAGAAGAAGAAAAAAGCCCCCAAATTATTTCCCTTTAACGTGACCTTCAGTGACCTTTGCCAATCAAACATTTGCCAAGAGAAGCAAACTTTTTGATTGAAATTCACGAAAAGCATTTCAAATCGTAAATTAAATAAACTGCGTGTGTCACGGATAATCACAAACTAACACAACTAAATTAACGAGATTATTTACACAGAAGGAATTTTCAAAAAATGTTCCCTACAAAATGGCGTCGTAAATTCAAGCAAGCAATGCAATGCAAGCAAAAAAAATGAATGTTTTTTAAAGAAATGCATATTGCATTACATTAAATTTGCTATGCAAGGGGAAAAAAACAAAATGGCGTCCATCACACTGTGACTTGCAAAGCCATCTGGGTAAAAATATAAATGAAAAAACAAAATGGCGTCCAACATGCAGAAATTAGTTAAATACATCAAATAACATACAATAATTAATAAAACAAAATGGAGCCCAACAAACAGGTGCAATATTAGAACTCACAAAATATATATACGAAAGAAAAAAACAAAATGGTGTCCAAATTGTTGACTTGCAAAAACTCAACATAAATGAAAAACAAAATGGCGTTCAACATGCTGAGACTTGCATTTAGCATTTTAAACTTTTAAGCGAAAAACAAAATGGTTTCCAAGTTGTTGGGGCTTGCTAAAATGAAGAAATGAAAAACAAAATGGCGTCCAATCTGCTGAGACTTGCATTTAACATTTTAAACTTCTAACAAGTAAGTGAAAAACAAAATGGTTTTCAAGTTGTTGAGTTGAGGCTTGCAAAAATCAAGAAATGAAAAACAAAATAGCATTCAACCTGTTGAGACTTGCATTTAGCATTTTAAACTTCTATATGGAAAACAAAATGGCGTCCAATCTGCTGAGACTTGCATTTATCATTTTAAACTTCTAAGTGAAAAACAAAATGGTTTTCAAGTTGTTGAGTTGAGGCTAGCAAAAATCAAGAAATGAAAAACAAAATGGCATCCAACATGTTGAGACTTGCAAAAAAATCAACATAAATGGAAAACAAAATGGCGTACATGTTGAGACTTGCATTTAGCATTTTAAACTTCTATATGGAAAACAAAATGGCGTCCAATCTGCTGAGACTTGCATTTATCATTTTAAACTTCTAAGTGAAAAACAAAATGGTTTTCAAGTTGTTGAGTTGAGGCTTGCAAAAAGAAAGGAAAAACAAAATGGCATCAAACATGTTAAAACTTGCATTTAGCATTTTAAACTCCTATATGGAAAACTAAATGGCGTCCAATCTGCTGAGACTTGCATTTAGCATTTTTAACTTCTTAGTGAAAAACAAAATGGTTTTCAAGTTGTTGAGGCTTGCAAAAATCAAGAAATGAAAAACAAAATGGCATCCACCAACATGTTGAGACTTGAAGAGTAAACACAAGTATATTTAAACGAAAAACAAAATGGAGTCCAGAATTGCATTCCAAACAAACTTGCAAAGGTGGTTTAATTAGCTAAACCTCCAAATGGAGAGAAAGTTGGTTTGAAGGGGGAGCATTTTAAGGTGCCACTGGGAGGTCACGGGGTCACCACGAGGAGTGATAGCGCTAAGCATGAGTCCATCACTCGAGATGCCGCCAAATGCACCTTTAAAGATGAGCAGTCTGGTCACACTGTCACTGGTGCCTCACTCAACTAACGAGGGGTGTTAACCATATTAACTATTTTTGGAAACCTACACACGTTCCCATACAAACACACACACACCAGTGACAAAAGTGCAAAAACAAGGCCATTTTTGTACGAATAAAAAACGCCCTCTTTTTCAATAATTTTTGCACAATCATTTTTTGGTTAGAAATAAACTTTTATGCAAATGTTAAACTCGTTTCAACAAAAGAGTGAACTGGGGAATTCAAATGGGAAATGAAACCATGAGCATATTCTTATGAGTAAATTGGAAAATTGACATACTATAATGAAAGGACATCTTCAGGTTATAGGGCCTACAGTATACTGTACAACAAAAGAGTGGACTGGAGTATTCAAATAGAAAAGGAGACCACGTGCGTCAGGCTTGGTTATATATATTCTGTTCAGCAAATGAATGAAGTGGAAAACTCACATAGAAAATGCCACAATGAGGCTATAATACTATATTGTTTAACAAAAGAATGAACTGTAGTTGTTACATCGAAAAGGACACCAGGAAAATATATGCTGTTCAGCAAATGAGTGAACTGGAGCATTCATATGGAAAAGGACTATGAGGTTATACTATATCCTGCTCAACAAAAGAATGAACTCAAAGAATTCAAATAGAAAAGGACACCATGATGCTATACTATATCCTGTTTTACAAAAGAGTGAACTGGAAATTTACATCGAAAAGGACGCGATAAGGTTATACTATAACCTGTTCAACAAAAGAGTGAACTGGGAAATTCACATTGAAAAGGACACCATGAGGCTGTATTATATCCTGTTCAGCAAATGAGTGAACAGGGGAATTCAAATTGAAAAGGACATCATGAAGCTATGCTATGTATCTTGTTCTATAAAAGAGTGAACTGGAGACAATCACTGAAAATGACACCATGAGGCTATGCTCTATATCCTGTTCAGCAAATGAGTGAACTGGAGAATTCAAATGGAAAAAGGCCATCATGATGCTAGACTATAATCTGGTCAAAATAAGAGTGAACTGGAGAAGTCAAAAGAACCAATTATAAAGGACATCATGGTGCTAGACTATAGCCTGGTCAAAATAAGAGTGAACTGGAGAAGTCAAAAGAACCAATTATAAATGACATCGTGATGCTAGACTATAGCCTGGTCAAAATAAGAGTGAACTGGAGAAGTCAAAAGATCCAATTATAAACAACAGCCATAGATAAGTTACAACCACTGTGCGAGTAAGAGAAGAATAAATTATGATGTTGATTATTTTCCAGTTCACTCTTTTGTTGAACATGGAATTCAGCATTTTGCCAGAACTTGATTTGTCGGATGTTATTGTTAACCCTGAACTCCAGGTTCACATTCTGGAAGAGAGATAGAGCAGTGAAACCACCTCCGCATAATAATTCATCCATTTGGGGAGTTTCACTGACCAGTGCTGACCCCGAGCTGACCCACCCAAGCGCTACAACAGCCAATGCATAACATAAATGTTAGCAGAATGTAACAAAAAAAATCATTAAAAATAAATGTAGTTATAGGCTTACTATATTGTAAGTTAATCATTTTTACAACAAGCAAGTCAATTTGTTTTTAACTGATATCATAATATCATAAAAAGTCATGAAAATCAGATTTATTTAAACCCAAATCACGATTTTCAAAAAAAATAAATGAATAAATAAAATCGCAATAGCATTATACTAATATAATGTTTAAATCTGTGTAGGCCTACATACTATACAACAAAACGTGTTATATAGCAGTCATACAACTTGTTACAAAAAAAAATGAAAAAAGTTATGTAACATGATGTCATTTAACAATTTTTATACCAGCACTCGCAAAGTGCTTCCCCATGCAGGAGAGCGCTTTGCAAGTGCTGGTTGAGCTCCTGGTTAGATAAGCTGGCGGGGAGTATATCAATGGCTTAAATCGGAAGTAGCGAATGAGACAATTTGTCAATAATGAGATAAGTGAACCATTGTGATCCTAGGGTCCTTAAGTAACAGAAATAAATTTAACCAATAAGTGTTAAAGTTACAGAAGTTAAGAGTAGCGAATATCCAGCCAAGGTATCATTCATAAAAGTTAAGTGGTGAATAGTATACAATTCGTTTATTTATCTTGTAAAAATTTCTCGAGACCTGGATTTTTATTAAAATACAAGTAGCGAACTGACAATTTGCGCTCATTTTTTTGTATTCTTTTTATTCAATATGCAAACTAATGGATGTGCACATTCGCACATGTGCACATTACTTCCCTGCAAAATTAATCAAAGTCAAACTAACAATTGTGCTTGTTTAAGCCTTTTATTTTAAAAATGACTTAATTAATTTACTAAAAACCAATTGTACCAAAAAGGGTTAACTTTAACCCACTGTTAAGCTTAGGTTTTCTCTACTTTCCTGAATTTTCATTGGCCTAAATCGGTCACATGATCTAAATACCCCAGGGTTAAACTTAACTGTGGTTGGTACAATTGGCCCTAATTGAATTATTTAACAAAAATTAGCACATTCCTTATAAAATATATATACTGTTTTATCTGTTCACCAAATTTCAGCCTTTTAACATTGTTTATTTCCAAGTTATACCATTTTTCCATAAAAACGCTATTATCTCAAAAGTTATTTTGGCTTATCCGCTACTTCTGAATTAAGCCATCGCCATAATGTGAATTTCGATGCATTCGGGCTTGTTGTACCAAAACTGCATAAATAATGTTTTGTTTAAGGAAGTAAATGTTTGATGCAAGAAGTGTGCTTGGAAGACACGCACGTTTGAATTCGAGGCATTCCTTGATTTGAGATAAGTTCGTTTATTGCAAATTAATAATTCATTACGTGTTTTTTTAATTTTATTTATTTAATGCTGCTGGAGCTTCAGATAACGAAAGTCATTATTTCTGCATGGTTAAACTAAAATAGCCTATCATTAAAGTTTAACGTAATTTTTCAACATAAAGGGAAAGTCCCACTTTGTAACAAGTGATATTTAAAGGGACAGTTTCACTTTGAAACAAGTACTTTTTAAACAGTACACAATTACTAGGTATTAATTTCTGTGCCAATAATATAATTGCAGCAAAGTTTTCATTTTTGAAGAAATCACGACGTTTCCAAAATGCACAGTAGGCGCCATTTTCCTTAGCCTTCGGCAAGCTTTAAAGTGAGGTGGCGCCCCCTAGCACACGTACGTCTATGACCTCACGAGAGCTCGCGCCTTCGTTCCAATAGAAGGCGCCACTATGCCTTAATAAACATGGCGTCCATTAGGGTTTCGCATTGCCAACCAAATCCAGGTATTCGGATCATTTTATTTATTGATGGATATTGTCAAATGTAATCGCAATTTCCATTTCATTTATAATTTCCCACGCTCTTTTTATTAAAACCAACTTGTTTCAAAGTGAGACTATCCCTTTAACTTGTACACACTTACTAGATATGAATAACTGTGACAATAATAATCGCAACAAGTTTCCATATTGAAGAAATATCACGATGTTTTCCAAAATACACGTTAAGCGCCATTTTTGCATAAATTTCGGCAGACAATAAAGTTTGTGGCGCCCTCTAGGACATAAGTGTCTACGTTTTCCATGAGAGCTGATGCCTGCTATCCAGTAGAGGGCGCTACACGCTGTCAGTAAAATGGCGCCTATTTGGGCTAAGTTGCATTTTCAACCAAATCCACGTATTCGGGACATTCTATTTAATGATTGGTGGGCTCAAATCCAATTGTAATTTCCATGCCTTTCCTAACTTTTCATGCTCTTCTTCCTACAACCACCTTATTTCAAAGTGGGACTTTCCCTCAAAACTTTCCCTCCTCTACATTTTCAAATAATTTTCAATAACCATATAAGTTTTTTCATAAGCTTTATAATCTCAAAGTTTGAAAAATAAATTCAAAATTATACGCCATCTCCCCATAAATATAAATACATTAATAAATCAAGTAGGCCTATATGATATATAGTCGCTAATAAATGCCTATTTCCAATATGCCATATCATGATATCACTATTGATATACATAACACTACAACTATTTTGATACCCTCACAACAGATAACATCAGTATTTATTAAACATTTTCAAAGCATTTCTTGCCACAAAAATGTGCACTTGAAACACTGAAGGTAAGTTAGTCACAAAAACTTTTAATATAATTAAATTTGATTAGAAAAACATCTTGTTAATTTTTTTAAATAAATATAGATTCCAAATTTCTAATCATAATCAAATATCAATACCAAAACCCAGCAAGCTATATATAGCAAATACCGAAAATAAGTCAGCATTTAAAATATACTATTAATAATATTTTTTTTAAAAAAACTATTCGCTTGGGCAATGTAAAATAACTTTTAAAAAAATAAAATAAATAATAAAAAAAAAATAAAAATGGCCTCCAAATTGAAGTTAGTTATTCTTTGTCACTATAGTTATAATCTTGTTGAAGGTAAAAGTCTCACTTTACAGAAAGTTGTAATAAAACGAAAGCAAAAATCAAATTAAAACAATATTTGAAATTAAAATTTGAATTATGATTTTTACAAGGGCTCGACTTGCTATAAAATGTTCTTTCATGAACGGCGCCATATTGTCCAACAGTGACGCATGGCGAGCAACTGTGGAACTACTATTCATTCCCGCTTCGGAGCCACGTGAGCACGAGCCTTGCACGTGCAAAATCATGCCATTTTCTATGGTACGTGCACGTGACTCCGAAGTTAGGGAAAGCGCGCAAAAACCAACAGAACTTTTGCGCGTGCAAATACATTGAATTTGTTGTACAGGGTGACCCACCATGTCCGAATCTACCATTAGCCATCAGCCAAAGTCCGACCCGGAAAGCTGGATGGAAAGTTGGACTGAGTCGGAGAATGCATCCAGAAGGGAGACTAATAATTGTCTGTTAAGTCGCTGCTTCAACAACGCCGTCAGATGTCGCTGCAGCAATGGCAACTGCATTTGCGTTCTATTTATTGATATTCTGGACATAGTGACCGCCATTGTGGAAATCACATTGGGACTCTGGCCTCAACTGATGCAGAAAGATAATTCCAATATGGGCCTATGAACTGACCACTTCATACAAAAAAACAACTTATGAACTGGACCACTTGATGGGAGCACTATTATTCTGCCACCAGCGAATGTTATAATAAATTTCCCTGAAATGGGGGGAGGGGGAGCAGTCGGAGCCCCCCCCCCCCCCACGGGTTATAAAATTAGACAATTATGTTTGTATTCTTAATATAATATTGGTGCTGACTTTATGTATGTGTGTGTGTGGGGGGGGGGTGCTTTAGTCTAATTCCTCAAAATTAAACCATTACAAGAAGCCTCAAGTCAATTTAAAAAATGCCCCCACGGGTAAAAGAATTTCTATAATTATATCTACATTCTCAACATCAATATAATATTGGGGCTGACTCTTCAAGTGTGGGGGGCTTTAGTCTTTAATGTGTGGGGGGCTTTAGTCTTTAATGTGTGTGGGGGGCTTTAGTCTTTAATGTGTGTGGGGGGCTTTAGTCTTTAATGTGTGTGGGGGGCTCTAACATTTAATTCCCCCAAATTAAACCATTATTAGAAGCCTCAAGTCAATTTAAAAATGTCCCCCACGGGTAAGAGAATTTCGACAATTATATCCATATTCTTTACATCAATATAATATTAACATTGACTTTTCATGTGGGGGAGCTTTAGTCTTCAATTCTCCCCCCCCCCTTATAAACCATTACAAGAAACCTCAAGTAAAATTCCAAAAATGTCTCCCCCCCCCCACTGTTAAGAGAATTTTGGCAATTATATCCATATTGTCAACATCAATATAAAATTGACATTTACTCTTCATGTGGGGGGGGGTTTAGTCTTCAATTCCCCCCCCCCCCCCAATTGAACCATTACAAGAAACCTCAAGTAAAATTCAAAAAATGCCCCCCACTGTTAAGAGATTTTTGGCAATTACATCCTTATTCTCGATATATCAATATAATATTAAGACTGAATTTATATGTGGGGGGGCTTTAGTATTTAACTCCCCCCAGTTGAGCCATTACAAGAAGCCCCAAATCAAATTTTAAAAAATGTCCCCCACCCTTCTTTTCTTGTTGCTTGTTGCTAAGTGAAATTTCCTCAAAATTTCCTTCCAACCCGGGCCATTTTGCCAAAAATAAACAGTGACCTTTTTTTTAAGTTCCTTTTTTTTGTGGCCTTCACCTGCCCACCTTGCACTTCTTCCCCATCACTCAAGCTAGTGATAAGGCCCACTTGTCCTCCTTAAGGGGCAGTTCGGTACTAGTTCTGTGGGTGACCCCCTTAGACCTCCCCAAAAAAAAAAATTCTAGCTCTTAAGGGTGTATTTAACTTCAGTCAAATACTTTTTTTATATTAAAAAATAATATTAAAAAAACTAATTGTTTTGCACTCTTGAAATTTATGAGTGGGCCACCGCGCATTTCCCCCCCCCCACCTTCCCTTCCAATTTACACAGGACGACTGAGCCATTTAATGGGGTCCCCCATTTTTAGGGCAATGGCATCCCCACTAGCTCTCCCAATTAAGGGGATACCCCAACCTGCAACCACAAATTGGCCATGACTCACAGAGGGAGCCATTAGAGCCGAAATCCCAGCAAACTCAATTAGTCATTTTTCCTCATAGTTTCAACGTAAAGGTCATTTGCATTTAGGAAAATTTACCTTAAGGGAAGCCATTTTGTTTTCTGGGAGTAAGAAAATGTCTTTAAAACTATATTCTGGACTAACCTTAACTATAAGGTCATAATTTACCCCTAGTGACCAGGAAGGAGACTAACCATATGGATTCATTCCAAAACAATCGAATGGAACACACCTATAGTTGTCTTCCTTGCCGCTAGGCATAAAAATGACCAAAGTTAAAGGGAAAGTACCACTTTGTAGCAAGTGATATTTAAGCTGTTCACACTTACTAGATACAAATGGCTGCGGCAATAATAAGTGCAGCAGAGATTCCAGATTTGAATCGTTTTTCCATGAATTTCGGCAGACGTACACTGATAGTTGGTGGCGCCCTCTTGGACATGCATGTGTTTCATGAGAACTGATGCATTTTAACCAGTGGAGGGCGCAGCATACTGTCAGTTAAAAGGCGCCTGTAAGCATGTGGCCTGAAGGAGCTTTTAAGGGGGCTGTCCACACTTTTAACAGCATGGGCCTATGGGGATTTCAATGTTAAATTCGTTTTCTTCAAACT
>JAQIXP010003337.1:0-13195 GCA_034700285.1 Proteroiulus fuscus
GGTACTTTAATTTACTTAACATGGAGATTCCCATAGGAGCATGCATTTTTTAAAAGTGTGGACAGCCCCCTTAAACTGACAATAGCATCACATATGAAAGTGTACGAATCCTAAGAAGACAACTAAGAAAAAATACAAAACTTACGTTCTCTGAGTTTTGTGTGCTCCGTGTCTTTCCCTGGCGTTTCAGTTTCATAATCGTTTATAAATGTAGTTCTAATGGCACGATGTCGTAATGCTCGTTTAGGCCGTGCTCCTGTACTTACTGCTTCTACACCAGCATCGATTTGGCAATCTTCAGAATTATCAAGGTTAGAACCTGATTTAATTAGGAATTAAATATAATTTAAAAGTCCCTCTAAGTGTGGGCGAAGAACTACAGAAAGGAATTTACAAACAACTTGCCTCTATCTTCCACATTGGAAACGTCTTGTTCAACTCTTTTCAAAAGTACAAATGATGCTTTACTACCGCTTCGTAGATTAATGTGCTGGAAGTAAAAACCATGTGATATGAGCCACGTTGATCCACACCCTATCCTCAAAATTACAAAACAAAAATTACTTTTCCCCGAGGAGCAGATTCTTCAGGTATTAGGGCATTCGTAAAAGATGTCCGATACGGCATCTCAACCAGTTGGCCTTCATCACTAACACTGGGAATACTTTTCTTCAATACTGATTTGCTCGTATCGGAGGGTTCAATGATCCGATCCTTCTCTTTATTTCTTTTTTCTTTTTTAATAGTTGACTTGGGTGGTGAATCATGCTTCTGTTTACTTACTGGAGAACTTAGTTTTGTTGGCGAGGCCGAAGCTTTTGGTTTTTGGGGTGATTTTTTGGCTGTTTTAGTAGATGTTTTCATTGAAACTTTGCTGGAACTGACACTATCAACTTTTTGCCCTGATTGACTCCGTGTCCTTATCAAAGATGGCGTAAAAACCGATTCCATTTCCTCGTCAATTTCCTTCTCTTTGAATGCTGGGGTTTTCGATTGTTTGGAAAATGCATGCCCTGAACTGTTTCGAGTTCGGGGAATGGCTTCTGCTTTCATCTGCCCTTCAATGCTCAGAGTTTGGGGCACGTCTTCCACTTTTGCTCGTCCCGAGTTGTTCCGAGTTTTGGGTGCATGCTCTGCTCTAGTCTGTCCCGAATTGCTTAGAGTACGCTGCACATTTTCCACAAACGCTTGCCCCAAATTTTTTTGAGTATGGGGCACGATTTCAGCCAATGCTTGTCCTGAGCTGCTTCGAGTTCGGAGCACATCTTCTGTTTTTGTTGGTCCTGAGCTGCTTCGAGTTTGGGGCACGCGTTCTGATCTAGCCTGTCCAGAATTGCTTTTAGTTTGGGGCACATCCTCTACAATTGCCTGTCCTAAATTAACTTCAATTTGGGTCACATCTTCGGGTTTTGCCTGTTCCAAACTGCCTCGCGATTGGGGCACATCCCCTTCTTGTTCCTGTCCTGAACTGCTTCGCATGCGAGACAAATCTGCTTTTGCCTGATACATATTGCTTCGGGTTCTTGGCAAATCTGCTTCCCTTTCTTGTCCCAAACTGCTTCGAGTTCGAGGTGAGAACTTTGGCGATAAAGGAGGTGAATGACTGCTTTCGACCAACATATCCCACTTTTTCTCTTTTCTATCTAAAAGAGAATCTGCAATTATCTCTTCAGTCTCTCCCGTAAAGGATACATAAGCTGTCTTAGGGGACAAGGAGGAAGGGGTCTTAGGGGACAGCGAGGAACGGGTCTTAGGAGACAATGAGGAAGGGGCCTTAGGGGACAACGAGGAACGTGTCTTAGGAGACAACGAGGAAGGGGCCTTAGGGGACAATGAAGAAGGGGCCTTAGGGGACAATGAAGAAGGGGTCTTAGGGGACAATGAAGAAGGGGCCTTAGGGGACGACGAAGAAGGGGCCTTAGGGGACAACGAGGAACGGGCCTTAGGGGACAACGAGGAACGGGCCTTAGGGGACAACGAAGAAGGGGCCTTAGGGGACAATGAAGAAGGGGTCTTAGGGGACAACGAGGAACGGGCCTTAGGGGACAACGAGGAACGGGCCTTAGGGGACAATGAGGGAGACTTTCTGGATATCATTTGCGGTGAGTGACTTCCAGATAGCATTGCTTCCTTTTCGAGGGCAGCCTGCCGCCGCGTTCTAGGAGAGCTTTGCATTGGAGGAGACATGGAAGCAGAACGCACTGATGTAGATGCACTTTCTGACACTTCAATAGAAAGAGGTACGTGGAATGCCTCGTTTTGTCCAATATCCGATGGGGGCACACTGTCGATTGCAGGAGACTGCGCTGTATTTGATGGCACTGGAAATTTCTTATGTAGGATGGAAGGAAAGCTGATTCGCGTGGAAAATACTGAGTCCAAAGTTTTATTCACAAGTGAGGCAAGTGGAGACTCAGTCTCGACGATTTCAATGTCAGCATTTATAAAATCAAAGTCCAAGGAACCAGATTGCTTCGCCAACTCCTTTGACATTGCAGATTTCATCTGTTTAAAATGTTCTTTACCCCTTTCGGCACTGAAAAATGACATAGGCCTAGGAGATGGAGTTTTCGTAGGAGCTTTTTGTCCACCGGTATCCAAAGACGATAAAGTTGCTTCAGGACCAGATTCTTTACTTGATAGTGGGGTACTTAGCCTTCCTTTTTGACTGAAAGTATGCCGGCTTACTTCTTCGCTAGTAGAGCTTTCCGAAGAAATTTCGTGAACAACAACATCTAAACTTTCACCATGAATTTGCAATACGGCCGATGCTTTTGGCTTGTGAAGTCTTTTGTCTGACTCATGTGAACAAGCTGGGTTTTCATCAGTTGAAATATCTGTGTGCCAATGCAAATTGAAAAGACATTCATTCATGCTCAGCTCATATACAATACATAAATTTAGATCATAGTAGTAATGTGTAATACCTGAACTATATTCATTTTCTCCATGGTGGGTGTCAGAAAATGCTACGCTATCTTCAGCAGACTCGTTATCTATAATCATCTTATCATCTTGATCAAGATCAAATGCTATAGAAAAAACAAACTATAATCAGGTACATAATTTAGGAGTACTTATATTATAAAATATGCTAATTTCCTTGTTTTTAAAGCATTTTATTTCCCAAGTTCTCTAATTATATTTTAAAAATTCCAAGGTATATTTTGGTGGTTCTAAGACTTCTCAAAAAATTTTAAGGAATATATGTTTAAATGTGAAAATCAATGCAAGCTTGTTACTTAACAATGTAATGGAAAATTTTTATGGATTGTTTTGAAATTTTCTAGCATGCTACAAGTGTTTTGGGATACTTCCTAGTAAACAAAAGAAAGCAAAAACTGGCATTAATGATAAAGCCCAAATTTTTCAGAAAATAATATTTTCCACAGATCGAATATTTCTTTTTTTTAATTAAAAGACAGTTTGCGAATTCCAATGAAGCCTGTCATCCAGTGATTGGGCCAGTTTATACACACTCTTTCATCTTTCCACTCCCTAACACTTTTTGTTTTAAATAAACATTTAATGATTTTTCCAATTTTGGCTCCACAATAATATACATCTACAATGTACAGTAGGCCTGCCTACTTGCTATCCACTTAGCAAGCAAAAATGTAATATACCTTCAGTAGATTGAGATGAGTTGCTACTCGAAGATGACATCGTACTTTTCTCTTGTGACGGAATATCTTGCAATTCAGGTAATCCAGGAGTGGCTGCAATCTTTTCCGCATGCATAGGACGTCTAGGACTAGCATGGATTCCTTCCATGCTTTCATCTTGAATACTTAATAGGTAGTAAAATGGTGGCAATTTATTAGGTTAATTCAAAACATTGAAAAAGATAGCAGATTCATTAAGACTACCAAACTCACCTTTCGTTGTCATTCAAGTTTAGGATTTTAGGGACCACCTCAGTTTCATTCAAGGTTTCAATAACTAAAGGTTCTCGTATGCTAAAAAAATATACGTTACAATATTTAACTGCATTTCAGAATTATCATATTTTGCAATGAATATTTAAAATCTACTAACGTTTGCTCTTCCGCAAAAGAATCACTGGCGCTACGGCTTTCATCATTGCTCTTCGGTGAGAACTGGAATCTCAAATGCCTAGAATCTGATTTCTCGTCCCCATTCTTGCATTCCGGTAAACTTGTTGGCGTTATTTCTCCGTGTAAAATTTCTGGGGTAAGCGCAAGATGCGGAATAGCTTCGTCTAAAGAAATTAACACCCACATGGTGTTAAAGCGAGCAAGCCCACATAAAAAGACTATGCTAATTTTTGTACCTTGAACTTGCTCAGATAATACTAAAGATGTGGGTTTGGTCGACACGTTCACTTTAAGAATGGACTGAGGAGTAAAGATAGGTGTGCTAGTATTTGTTGAAGCCTGCTTCGAAATAGGCGTTTTCCTTCGAACAGGTGGCGTTTGCAGCAGAGATAATGCTTCAGAATTGTAGTAATTCAAACTTCGTCTAAGATAAAATGCAAAGGTAAGATTTATTAAAAAATAAGAATTTATGATAGCTATCCGACGGCAAAACTAAAAGAAACTATTTAAAATAAAGGAATGAAAATGATCAAATTCAAGTCTTTTGGGCAAAAGCGAAGAAATTCTATTCTATTAAATGCAGTCATATGATTTGTATTCAAGGTAATTATCATCCATTTATTAAATCATCTGAAAGACATTTCACCTTTTGCTATTATTGCCAAGATGCATTGGACTGACATCATAGTATCGAGACTTTTTAGCTGGCGAAACTTGATACAGACTTTGGTCGAGTGTGTCGGTATGTTTATTCACAACAGTAGGGAATACCAGCGCTGAGAGAAGGCTAGAAAAACAAATAATTAACTAAATTACTTACGCTTCATTTGTATTCACTCCAGTTATTTAATTAACTGGAAATTATTTCAAATCTTTTTGCCAATTATACTAAATTTCTGATCAGCATTGCTTTTCAATGCGCCACACATACTCATCGTCCGGTTGCTTGCGCTTGGTGGAGGTGGGAGTCCCAATAAGTGGAACGGCATGAGGCATATGATTGGTGCCAGCTGTAGATCTCCTGTCACAACAACAACCAATTAAAATTAAGTTTTGAATTAGATGCCTTTGATTTATATTAATATCTCAGAATGCAATAACTATTACTTCTTATAAGGTGAATAATCAGTTTGTGGCTTAGCCCAAACATCTGTTATCTGTCCCATAACAATTTCAATAAAAGTAGATTGGGAAATGGGTTCTTTGTTGTGAGCAATCGCTTTAGTAGACAATGGTTGTGGCCTCGACACTAAATTCAACAATCCAATAAACAAGCATTACAGAGGGCTCAAACATTGAGGAAAACAAGCTTTTCATAATAGGCACCTTGTTGCCAAACGTCTTTCCCTGGACCATACAAACGCCGAGCGCTCTGCGTTATTTGTCCATAAACACAAGGCATTAGTTTTGAAAACCCATCCACTATAGCATTCCTCGTAGTTGTACGTTCCCGGACAGCTGGATCAGCCTCGTGCTAAATCAGATTTAAGTCAAGGAAAGATGTTGCCAATACTATTTGATACCACGTTACAAAAATTAGATTTATGTTTATTAAGTATGTTCTTTGAATAATTTGGCAGCCAGGATTGACTCCCCTTCCCTTCCCACCCCAGACAATTTAAAAAAAAAAAATTACATTACTAGTCAGTAACAAATGAACTGGAATCGAAAAGTAGGTACAGGTACATAATTAAAAATTATTCCTTCTACATCTTAATATGTTTCTAATTATAATAAACATTTTCTAATAAATGATTTTAGAATAACTTAATTGTAAGTAAGTGAATGTTGATGAATAAGACTCACCATTACTCTTGGTAGAAGCCGCTCATTTAGGCGCATGGCATCTACGTAACGAGATCTCTGCAAGTAGTAAATGACAAGAATCTCACGAGCTTGAGGCTCCGGGCATTTATGAAGAAAATTAACTAAATGGGTCTCTTCCAAAGAACTCAGCGGCAAATTAAGCAAGTCCCTGATGTTTCTTGCTGCAAAGTAAATTGAAGAGGAATTTACCCTAACAATTGCAGAAGATGTATTAGACGCTAACTATTACTATTACATTAGTTGGAACTCACTTTGCTGACAACCCAAGAAAAAGTGATTGAGTAGATCCTCCTCATTATCTTGATTACGGACTGACTTTTGATAATGATATGCTTCCGCTACCAAGCTAATAAATAAAATAGAAACACCATTGTTAAATAAAGTAAAGGAAGTAGTTTAGTGAAGTGTTTGTATAAAAAAAAAGAAAACATTTTAATTAATATAAGACACTAATCTTGCAATTACCCATTGGCCAAAAGTAAAGTCAGATGAAATCTAACATCTTCGACAGTTTGCATGTTTGGCCGACGTACGCGTGCATACGTGAGCGCTTTTTTGGCTTCCCCTTGATAAAGGAATGCCTTCATGACACGAACGTGCTGCCAAGGTAAAACGTCTGTTGCATTGACAATAGGATGCAACAAAACCGAAATAGCTTCCTGGAAATGCGAGAATAAATTTTAAGACAATTGTCATGAAGTGTCATTCAGCGTCAAAAAATATTTCCAATGTGAATTTTATTAACAAAATCCAGCCCGTACAAAATTTGTGTTGTTTCGTATCGGACTACGAACCTTTACAACTCTTTAAGAGGGAGGCAGGGTCAACTGAATTAAGATATATTACCGTGGTACTTGCTTAATGGGAATTCAATTCAGAAATCAATATTCTATAGCCATCACAAATATTACATTAGGGTGGCAAAGCCCACAATCAGGATAAGCACTCCCAAGTTACTGTAGAATTAAACCATCATACTGACTCTATCCAAAGACGAAAAGATGCCATGTAAATATTGCTAACTGGGTTTCGCAAGATCAATCGTGCCTAAATACATAACGATTGTCAATATAGCATTCTTTACTAAGATGGATGGTTAATAGTTAGCTGGGATTTTACTACGTCTAAATTTAAAAATAGGGTATACATTGCCAGATTTCCAATCATTTGGAAGTGCTATGCCAACTGATTGTTGAAATTATTTTGTAAGAAATGGATTTATTGCTCAGATGCATTACCACGGAGTGGAAGAGGGACAAACATCACCCTTGAGCTGCCAATGTTATTGTTAGGGCAAGATTTTTCAGCAATATGGGGACTATAGTGTTTCATGACACACAAGCCCAATTGACTCTTTTGTGCAAACGAAGATATGTGTTCTAAATGACATACGGGAACCTTCTCGTTTATGACAAAGCGATCTAACTGACGCTGATAAGTATATAAATAACAGACATTTGGTTTAATGCATCTGTTTCTAGCTCACACAGAACATAAATCACTGTATAACTCAGAATTGACAATTTAACACATAGGACTTTATGTTCACTTAGCCCTCAATATTATCAGGACTCCCGACTTATTTATAAAAATCACACTAGCCATTTCCAAGACAGATGACTTTAGAAATGAAAACCCAGGTCTTTCTATGACCAGGCAGGAAAACATTCAGCTAAAGTAGCTTGGCTAAGATGTTCATTAAAAATGGATTGCTTATAAAACAAATGCTAATTTCACATGGAAACAGGGGCGGATACAGGGGGGGGGGGGGCAATGGGGGCAATTGCCCCCCCCTTTTCCGGAAAATTTTGCTGTACAGTATAGGCAGAAAAAATGGCCGCCTCCTTCCGTAATATGCGATTGCCCCCCCCTCCCCCCCTTAGCAAAATCCTGTATCAGTCCCTGCATGCAAACGAATAAATAAGTTTGATACCTCAAAAATCTTGTGATCCAAGAGCCAAAATCCTTGAGTTAGCTTGATAATACTGGACGATAAAGAAAATGCAGCAGGAAATTTGACGAAATGCTCAACGATGGACACATTTTCACTACTGTTCAATAGTTCTAAAATTAAGACAAGCACATAGTAAATAGAACTGCATGGTTATGCAAGACAGAATGCGAAATGTCGATCACATAGCTCTCACCAGCCATATCAAGGAAAAGATATTGCACTATCTGATGCTTAACTGTAGAACTGATATTATGCAAGAGGTAAGAACTTATAAGTGCATGAAGACTAGGTGGAGGATACAGCCCATCCCCACCATCTTTTTCCCACAAAGCCGGCAGCGAATCATCCACATGAGATATAAGACCGTCTATGATTAATAAATCATGAGGGCCAATAGTACTAAAATAAAAATGGGCATATTGTTGCATGTAAACAATCCATGAAAACTAAACCCATTTTAATAGAGTAATTAAAGAAGGCTGAATAAGCCAAGAATTTACCTGCATAGTCGTTGAATTTCTTCTCTTCGTCTTGAATAAATGCTAACTAGCAGCCTGCTAGGATATGCAATATTATTAGAAGTGTCCTCATCATCGCTTTCGGGTAAAAGCCCATAATTAAGAAACCATAGAATCACTTCCAAATAAAGATTTAATAGTGAAATCACATTTCCTCTATGCTCCAATTCTTTGGTACCTAAATACATCACAACAATTATAATCTATAACAAAAATAAGACACAGATTGACATTATTTATGATTAATTTACCATGGTCAGTTGTTGGAATATTATGACACTGGTCAAGCAGAGTTCGAAATACAAATTCTAGATTTTTCAGTTGACTGGCTTGATGGTATAAAGCCTGCACAGTGGAAGTGTCCAAATGGAGTCCCGAGCAATCGAATAAAGGAACACCTTAATGGCAAGAAGAATAACATACGTAACGCTTCAAGAGTAAAATACGTAACACTTCAAGAGTAATATACATACAGCACTTCAAGAGTTAAAACATTCTTAAATTGCTCAAAAAAGTACCTCCTTAATGAAAAGTTTATGGGACAATATGTATAACATTGAGGCAGAATCTGGTACACCCTTAGTAAATCGTTTAGATGAAGCCCAAATGATTGATTGAATTCAGTGTGAATTTTGCTGAATCTTATTGATTATTTTAATTCACATATCCCACAGCTACTTGGTAGGATTTTCTACAATCTCATTTGAATCTTTTGGGGGGAATATCAAGTGAATTCCACACGTTGTGTAAGCCATCCTACCTCTTGGGAGCCATGATAATTTTCTCTTAAGGAAACTGGCCTACAAACTCCCACTCACATTGTAGGCCTATAACTCCAGCACATTCTAATCATTCAACTGGCTCAATAAATTCTCATTCATCCTTTAGAATGCTATTTTAATTCTCTAGAAAATTAATGTTCAGTATTCCCAATTAACCACATAAAAGTAAAATTTAAAATAAATGCTTACATTGCTTGTCCAATGACGTTTTTATTTGATAAACCTTTTTCCAAGCCCAGTCTTGCATAAATCGCAGTGTGCAGCCTTCAATGGTGTACTCTTAAATGCAAATAGTTTTTGAATGTAAATTCAAAAACCAGGCATAATTACGTGTAGTAAACCATATTTATCACAACTTACGTCCTGAAGCCCAATTCTTTATGCAGGATATCAGAAAGTCGACCATACCATACTCCAGTGTCATGGAAAGCAATGATTCCCTTTGACCATTCTGTGCAAGATAAAATGTGAAATGTGGCATAAATTCGTTTGGGTTAATGCAAAGCAAGATGAAGGTATTAACAATCGCTTACGAGAGATAAGTTGGAATTGTGGGGTTCTCCTTGAAGTGGCAAGAGACTGCTACACATGCAGAGTTTAAATGCCTCTTTAGGATTGGCAAACAGCGCAGGTCCAATTCTCTTAAGATCTAAAAGTATCTGAAATAAGAATTTAGGAAAATTGATAGTCAGGTTTCTTAACTTTTAAACAGAATAACCAAGTAAGCAAACATACCTGTCGTTGCAAGCCAAGAAATGGAGCATGGATGACACCGGTGTCAAATAAACTAATGGAATCTAGAAACAATTTTGTTTTATAAATTAACAAAAAATTGGAAAACAGCAAATGTTGAGGTCGGATCTAAATAAGCCATCACTCCACAACAATAGTGTATAGCATCACTAATGCAGTTACCCAACAAAAGAAAAAAATGGTCATAGTATTTTTTAAAACTTTGAGATGATTTCAAAATAGGACTATCCAGGACAGCTCTTTTTTTTGTGAGAAAACAGGGCCAAAATAGGAATTAACTACCCCAGGATATTACCAAATGCCAGTGAAGATGGGTAAAAAAACTGATCCACTTTGAAGTTAGCCTGCATGCGACGAATGGTCTGACTGGGAACATACACATCCTGATTTAAATAAAAATGGAAATGGCATAAGTCCCAGATTCAAAGTGGCAAATTTCATTCGCATCTGCTATAATAAAAAAATCACCAAAACAAAATCCGGCAATGCCTTTTGCGATATACTGGACAAAGAATAAAATCCAAAGAACGGACACATCTTTAAGTTGACATACCTAAAAAAGATATGCCACTTGAATTAAAGAAAAATACATCATGAATAATCTAAGAAAGACTACTAAATCAAAACTCATACTTTAATTTGGAAGGCATCTGGGCCTGATACCACTGGTTCAGGTCGAAAAGGGCCAATGTTGCTCGAGGTCTCATATTTGGATCAACTAATGTAGACTCCCAAACAAAAAGGCACAAACTGCACCCATTACCTAGTAAGAAATCATTTTTTATAATCACTTTTTCTAGAAAAAAAATGATCAAAATTGTTAAGAATTGAGTGTTTCCTCCTGATCGTAAACTTAAGCCTATATTATTAGGAATTTCCTTAATTCACAGTACAAACCAATCATAGGGTACTGCACTGGATTGAATTGAACGCAAAAATAGAATGAATGTAGATTTGAAAAAAAAAAGACCTAACATCATTTGATACTGAATTATTTACCTTCTTCATGTACAGAGATGTTACCAACATGAGAATGGTCGCTTTGTTGGTGACCAATAACCTCTTCTATAGTCTTGCAATTGATAAGGCGACTAGCTATCGTGTCGTTACCCGAAGCTTGCATAGGATCATTATTTAATATAAAGTCAAAGCGTAGGACACAGCTTATCAAATCCTAAATAATTTTAAATTAAAGACAGCATTCATCAAATATTAGACACAGGCAATCAAATTGCATAGAAGAATACATTCTGAATTGAAAATGCACACACCCGATAGCACTGGCCAAATCCTTCGGTATAGACCTTCTCCTCAAATGATAGTGAATACAGCAAAGCAGTAGTAAGCTCCTCTTGTTTTACATTGTTCATGGACTGACCCCGAACCACCCAAACATAGCAAAAATTGCGTGGATCATTATCCGGTTCTTGAAATGCCAACTTGAGGACCGAAGAGCATTCAATATCACAATTAGTGGTGTGTCTGGAAATTTGAAAGATTATTAAAATGACTATTTCATTACAACTGCCCAGCGATGTTAATTTAAACTTACACGAGCTGAAGTTTGTTCAGATCCCAGATCTGAAAACCTCCAAAACTGAAGCCCGCGATAAGACACCCACTTGGACGGGCATACAGAAGAGCAGAAACAAACACTTCATCTTTCAAAAATATATGTAAAAACATTAGTTACCAAAACGCATGCTAGCAATTTTGATAAAGCTGCTTTATTTCAAATATAATCAATACCAGCCAGAAGACTTAAGCAAACGTCATTTACAGGAGTTCGGAACTGAAAACGGTCCCGCAACTGGCAGCCATCTTAACAATGAGAAATTTTAACATATAACTCCTTTAAAATAACTGGTCTACAATTATATGATGCAAATTATTTACCATTAAGATGAAGGGTCAAATGCCTGCTCCTTGTTAAGGCATCTTCTCGCTTGCTCGGAATATTATGGGTTTGCTTAGTGAAAAATGCAAGCTGACTTGGATTTAACAGATCTGAATAACTAAAGTCATCCAGCATCAAATCCAAAAGGAAAACATTTCCATCTTGCATCCCAACAGCCACAATGCCATACATGTAACGTAGTTCTTGACATAATAAAAAATTACGGCGATTTACACCTCCTATGGTACTGATTACTTCTATTGAAGTGACCTGCAAAATAAATAAATAAACAAATTGAAACAGGCTGAGAAAAACATTAGGACTTACAAATGATTAACAATCAAGGTAAATGCTAACCTTTTGAGGAACTGAAATGACTCGAATGACTTTTGACGTATTGACACAAACTAATGAAATGAAGCCTCCAGATGAACCGTTGTCTGAACCAATGATCAGCTTACATCCACGACTTTCCTTAAATTCTGTCACGCACGAGATGGTAATTGGGGAATCACTATTCTCAACACTGAATTCCCATGTGGCATGCCGTTCTCCGTTGTTGGTAGAGACAACTTCAAGGGATGATCCATTGGCTAACCATGCCAACTGGCCATCTAGGCAATGAAAAATACATGGGTCTACATTACAATGGGCTCATTCACGTTTTTCATAGGAAAGTGACTCAATATGCAGATGTAGGATGTAGAAGGATGCAAATAATTCATACCAAAGCCTTATATATATATATATATATACCAAAAATTCATTTTTTTTTTTTGGTTGGGACCCCACACTGGACTACAATATCTGAATCCTTATTTGTTAGTGTTATGCAATCATGGGATGGGAAGGTGGTTGCAGTCATGGCAGGCTTCACAATTGCTGATCATGCCTTTGACTGCAAGGATCATGGAAAAGCAGAGACACCATAGTCAAGACAATTGACCTGACAATTGAGCCCAGAATCTCTAAAGGACAGGCGCGAGTGGGACTGATATGTAAAATTGCTATTTTTTTTTAAAGAATAGTCAATGCATGGTTGAAACAGTTTGAAATTCCGAATTTTAGTTTAATGCAACAAATTGATGAATAAGGGTGATCAGGTACAGAACTTTTGATAAAAAATATAATATTCAGGATGTTGCCATTACCCAAAGTACAACGATACAAAAATCAATTTTTTGGCAAGGTAGAGACTGTAGAACGTCAATGTCTATTGACTAAATGATTTTCGGTCCTTTGTTAACGTATGTTAGGTGGGTTGGTTTGAATTTCATGGGCAATGCAACTAAGGCCGGGTACACACGAGCGACGTTTTGACGCAAGGACGCGGCGTTTATTTACCGCGCGTCTTCAAAATACATGGGGTGCACTGGAGCGGTGCACAAGTGCACATGTGCATCGCT
>JAQIXP010003338.1:0-13194 GCA_034700285.1 Proteroiulus fuscus
TATGGAAAAATGGTATAACTTGGAAATAAACAATGTTAAAAGGCTGAAATTTGGTGAACAGATAAAACAATATATATATTTTAAAGGGAATGTGCTGTTTATTGTTAAATAATTAACTCGGGGTTAGTTTCTCCAAAAAGAGTTAACATTTAATCAAATTTAATCTTAGATCCTGAATTTTCATTGGCTAAAATCAGTCACATGATCATAATAAAGCAGGATTAAGACTTAAATGTTGTTGGAGAAACTGGCCCTTAGTAAATTAATTAAGTAATTTGAGAAATAAAGGGCTTAAAAAGGCAAATTTGCTTGTTTGATTTTGATTAATTTACAGGAAAGCAAAATAAATTAAGTGTGAAGTAGAGCATGTGCACATCCATTAGTTTGCTTATTGAATAAAGTGAATGCAAAAAAAAATGAGCGAAAATTGTCAATTTGCTACTTGTATTTTAATAAAAATCCAGGTCTCGAGTAATTGTTAAAAGATAAACTAACGAATGGTACTATTCACTACTTGTAGCTTTTAGGAATGATACCTTGTTGGATATTCACTATACTTCACTTCTGTAGCTTTAACAATTATTGGTTAAATTAATTTCTGTAACTTTTAAGTTCATTGGGGCTTCCTAAAAATAGTTTCAATATTTTATTCTTAGGAATTTAATTTTAACAATGATGTTTAATCACAACTGTATGACGTGGGAGTACCCTCCTGAATGTGGGATAACCCTTTACCAAATGACATTGTAATATGCTGATCATATAGGTTACTGAGTTGAATTGAATTAAAAAATGAATGGTGAAAAATTCAGTATTATTCACTCAAAAAATTATTAAATATTCCTAGGCCTATAGCTTAAGGAATCAGTACCATATTTCTAGATTTTGGGACAAATTAACTTACCATGGACTCCAAATTTGTCATTTTTTGGGGGATAAAGGATTGGTTTTTCGTAGAAACAAACACTCATGCACATTTTTTTTAAACTGGACGAGGCCAGTCTGGAGAGTAGAAATTAAATTTTAGAAAAATTGTTGAAATGTTTTTGCAGGATTTTTCAATTTGCTTTTTTTACCCCAAAGAATCAAATAAAATATGTACCATTTACTCCCCTCTTGCTAATAAATTTGCAAGCTGCATGTAGGATTAAATATCTGGCGATAAAAATTGCCCTAATGTGTAAATTATCACGAGAATTGTAATTCGTGGAAACTGATCAGGTTGGCCTCGTTTTTATTTCAAAATTTGTTGTCGATTTTGTGAAAATGTCCATTATTTGTGGATTTCGTCCTTTGGGATCGTTGTTATTTTTCGCGTGAAATAGTCCTGTATGAAACGAGGCTTAATTGGAGAATAATGTAAATGGCATTGATGTATTTATTTTCAATGCATTTGTCCTGATTTAAATTAGTTTTTAAATGGAAAAGCCATGCATTTTTTAGTGTTTTATTTTGGAGCAAATGATAGCGATGTAGAGCAGTTTTTGTGTTAAAAGAAGGTTTTTTTTGGTGTATACATGTATAGCATGTCGATTCGCATTATATTGATTTTTGAGTGAATTTCTCTAGATTTCAACGCCGATTTCAGGTGTAATATTTTTTTTGGCTAGCCACCATATGGTTTTGCTAAATCGTTATTGCAATTTATATCTTAACTCGTTGTAACGTTAGAATTACTATTAGTGAAAATATAGCCATAAAGAATCAAAAAAAATGCTGCAAATAAAAATGTAATTTACACAAATGCATTATTTTGCTCATTTTTTATTCATTGAAGAATAAAAATGGTTTAAAATTTTTCTTTGCGGAAAAAACATCTTAAAAAAATAACATGAGCAATGCTTTTTTTGCCAAGCTTACTGTAAATTTAGCAAATTCCTAGCGCCCTCTTATGACAAGTGCCGCTATTAAAAGGAAGCCACATGTCAGCTAATGTAAACTCCAACTTGGAGGCATAAAAAACCTTTTCAAATTTGCTTAAAGAGGGCGCTGCTTCTTTGCCTAATTTATGGTCAGTTTGACATGAATTGCTGATTTACAAATTAGAGTTTTATAAATGTAGAGTTTTGTCCCAATCTTTATGCTGACATTGTGCTATTTTTTATCGTTTAGGTTTTTGTCCTGCACCTTCTTTGGACGAAAAAAATCTCTGAGGACTGACAAAATCATCAGAAGTTTCTTGTCCTGATCTAGTCTGGTAAGAATCCAAGTACTTGTCTATTAGTAATATTTTGTAGTGTTTTGTTTTCTGTTCAAGAAACAGCAAATATCTTGCTTTTGCAACAAATTAACAATCTGCCATCAAAGTTAAAAAGTATTTTTCTATGGTTTAATTTTATTCGGTGAACTAAATATGGCTAATGTCATGTGACATTTTAAGTCATGCAGTGATTCAGTCACAATTCCTGGTATCACACTGCTATCATCTTTTTAGAACCAAAATGGCTAACTCCTATTTTTTTCATTGACACAACTTGCCTAACTCCACATACATTACTTCTTACATTACATTTTACCCTTCTCAACAAAAGAGAAAACTGGGAATTAACTAAGCGGCATGATTATCTTTGTATGTAAGTTGATAGTTGTCTGTAGTTAGTTCTATATAGTAGATGGTTGTATTGTATAATATAGTCAAACTAAATGGAAACTAAGGACCAGTACTTATAACTGGTGGTAGAATTATCAGCCTGACAATAAAGCAAAACTTATGATTGTGGTTGTGTCATGGGCCAAATAAACACGATTTTTTAGGAATGGTGAATTTAGACACTTTTGGGAGTTATTGCATTTTGAATACTGGTACGTAAACACTTTTGAATCTTACAATAGAGGGCAAAACGAGAAATGTCTTTAGTAACACTCAATGGCACTGATGGCATCACTGAAAGCATGCATGCGTATTTCAAAATGCTATATAGATTAGAGTTAGTCATCGGTGATTTGCATTTTCTGCTAATAATAATAAAAAATATTGCTAGGTAATAGTTTTACGCCATGGTGTACTGTTCATGTTGTAGAATTTGTAGACTGATATAATGCTCTTCTGTCCATTTAAAAAATGTATGAGCCTAGGAACTGTTATTTGGCTACACTGCAGCAACCTTAACATCATAGCATTTTAAAATTCTTGAATTATGCAGACTCGATTTGATTTAAGCAAAGAATTGAGTTAATTAAAAAGTCTGAATAAAATGAATGTTGTGTCGATGGCTTAATTCAGAAGTAGCCAATGAGCCATTTTGTCAACAATGAGATAAGTGAACCATTGTGATCCTGGAAGTGTCCCTAATTCATCTGAAGTTACTGAAATTAATTTAACTAAAATATTTGTGAAGTGAAGAGTAGCGAATATCCAACAAGGTATCATTCCTAAAAGTTAAAGTATAGGGAATGGTACCATTCGTTAGTTTACTTTTTAAAAATGGTTGTAGACATGGATTTTTATTAAAATACATTCGCTACATGTACTTTTTTTCGGCATTCACTATATTCAATAATATAGGCAAACTAATGAATGTGCATTTTTAAGCCTTCTATTTCTCAAATTACTAAATTAATTTACTTACTGAATTAATTATTTAACAAATATGAGCGCATTCCCTATAATATATATATATATATATATAGTTTCATCTGTTCACCAAATTTCAGCCTTTAAACATTGTTTAATTATTTCCAAGTTATAGGCCTACCTTTTTACCATAAGTTATTATCTCAAAATCAACTTTTGGCTTATTCGCTACTCTGAATTAAGCCATCGTTGTGCTCTTGAATTTTAGAAAACTTTTGCCAAAATTTTGGCATATATCACTGAGCTTTGTAGTGAATTAAATTGATAATGGTCAATATGATGATTCATCATTGTGTAGGCCTATGTACGTTTGTAAATTTCTACAAAGTTTTTACCATAAAAGTTGTGATATGGGACCCATGTATATTTTTTTTGGAAAATGTTTTTGCCACTGTTGACATTTTGAATGTAACTAAAAATAAAACGCAGAAACCAGTTATAATTGGATGTGTATATAGGAGCCATGTCATTTACTTTTTGGAAACAATGTGACCAACAGACTGGCTAGATAATTAAGTAGGCCTACATAGGCTTATAAAAGCATGAGTTTTGTTGATAAACTTGCAATATTATTAAATTAGCCACTTTTTCTCACGTTTTCATGCCTCCTAATTATAATAATTTTCAAATTTGGGCAATTTTTTTAAAGAAAAAATTACATTCTTTTTCGTTTGAGCAGCCATCTTGGATATAATGTATTGAACAATCAAGTAAAAACATTGAAAACTACCCAAGATATTTCATACATCGTAATGTGTTATTCGTAGAATGAGAATTTGTATTTTTATCACATTAACTATCACTACTTAAATTTAATTTAAACTACTATTAACTACTTTTTTCGATATTTTGCTTTCCTCTGAAGAGTTAATTTTCTCTTTTGAAAAATATAATTCTTTTATTATTACTTATTCTTGAAGGGGGAGCAGGATGATGCTTCCACTTAAAAAGGATAAGATTTCCCATCAAAAATCTAGTTTTGAATGGAAAAAATGGTCTTATCTTAGTTGAAGGCTGATTGTTTACTGGCGACGAAGACTGACTGATGGCCGCCATTTTTCTGTCTTGACAAATGGCCACCTTTTAATACAATTTTTGGGCGGCAAACTTCAAGGGCCTACCTGGGAGATGACTAGCCAGAAAAAATTCCAGCCAATAAATAAGCCGTAACACAAGAAGCAATGGAAAAATTAATGGAAATATGGTGTGTCATCTTTCCAACAATCTCTTTTCTCTGGTGTTTTTTTTTTTTTTTTAGCATGTTTTTTGGTTTTGCTGGGATCACATCGTTTCTGCCTTTCCATCTTTGGCGGGTTTTTGCTGGGGCTGAAAAATGCCCCATTTTTCTCACTAGAAATTCTGTCAGGTATACACTTTTTCCGAATTGCTCGATTTTTTTTCGCTAAGTTTTAGCAAGAAGGCCTCATTGTAGTCTCAGCTTTCTCGCATATAATCAAGCGGAATAGATCGTGTATCCGCATGCTATAAGCATGGCGGGCAGGCCTCGGTGATTTTGGGAATTAGATACGCTGTTTTCCATTTTTTTTTTTTAAAGTGCAGGAATATATTTATGGCCTGCAAAGCTTGCCATAGGAATAATACGTATACAGAGGAGCGAAGAAAAAAACTCCCCCCCAAAAAGTTACATGTAAATTTATAAGAAAAATGCACATCGAATGCTCAATGTAGCAGAAATGGATTAAGCCCGGTTGGACCGGTGTGAGTTTCTTTCTGTTGGGGGGAGGGGGGGGGGAATTTTAATTCTTCAAATCTCTCCCCCTACCCAGACCTCCATGCAGTGGTCTGAATCCGAAACTGCCAGGGTTTCCACACTCTTGGGGTGGCCCAACTTGGCGGGAACTCTTTGGTTTTTCTCTGTCTAAAAATGGTCCATGTCTAAATGTGTTTTAACAACACTGCTGTGTAGAAAAAAATGAGTATATTTTAGTATACTCATAATTTGCCATAACTTGGCTCTTTTAGTATGGGAGAAACGGTAGTTGAACGGTGTTAATCGTAGATGGCGCCGTGTGACAGATGACATGGGCAGGTTGCCATTGTTATTATGGGCGATAATAGGCCCAAAGACGTTGAAAAGAGATCTCTAGACGGACCACTGGGCTGGTGTCGTGGGACACTATATGAAACCGCCATTTTTTATGGCATAGTGTGTAGTAATGATTCCACGTGCAGACTGAGGATAGGCCTAGAGACCTAGGATACTCCAATGTCCTTAGCTCATTGAGATAACATTATAGAGTTTCCTCCGGTGCCATAAAAATGGCGACTTACTAGTCTTGTCTACTTGCTACAGACCCACCGCTATGGGATGGTACCACCTTGAATGGGCCAAAAGGTAGTGGAAAGGGATTCATCATAGATGGCGCTTCAATTTTGAATGGGGAGTATAACGCGCCCTCAGCCATCTTTGTTTTGAAAACTTTCTTTAAATGGTTTTGTGAGCTTACACTGATGTTGGTAGTCTTTTTCGTGCCCTAAGATGTACAAATGCATGAGGTGTACTGGAGTTCACTCTCAGACAAGTGTCCAAAACGCCATCTGGGAACAACAAAGCAAAACAGGATCCTTAGGTAAACGGGACATTCTAGACATGCGTCTCCTGTTATCACGGTGACGCTTTCCTCTTACCTTAACAAGTTTCTTTTGCTTTGTTGTTCCAAGATGGCGCTTTGGACACTGTTTGAGTGTAAACTTGAGTATAGTCACATGCCGTTTTTGGTACCATGTATGGTAGGCCTACAACCTGAAGGTAGGTCCATAAAGTCCGCGCTCGTGCTCACTTTTAAATCTAAGTTGTAAATTTAAGCCACTGTGATTCTCTGGTTCTCTCGCAGAACTTAATACATTGCCCTGTTTGTTGGATGGTTCCTTTGAACACACCAAATGTTTAAAAAAACAGGTGTGAATGGGGATTTGTTCTTTTGAAAAACGTAATCAGCAGGACTCCTTGTTCATTGTAAGTTGGGCTTTTTTAAAAAGTATTCCGGCAATGGCCGGTTTGCTCTTTTCTTCTATCTTTGAAGAGATGGGATGACGTATGTTATTTTATCATTCGCAGAACAACTCGATGGCCCATTGAACAGTTGGACGTATCTTTGAAATCTGTTGGCCACAAAATCATCCTCGAAATATTTCATTTTTAACTTTTGTGGGCCCACCCTTAACGTCCGTCCACCTTCCTAAACCATCTGACATCCCATCATACTTAGGCTAATCCATCTAGAGACGTCATCTATAAATAAAAGGATTTCTTTTCATGGAAAAAGCCACGTGGTTTCAAAGGGACATTTTCACATTTGCATTTTTCCTTTTTTTTAAAATGGCCATGTGCTACATAATGGCTGAAAAAATGCTAAACTTATTGCCTGTTAGGCCACTATCTACATCCCAAACTCATTTTTCATGCACGCATTTCCCCCTTTACCCCCCACTCCCCCGCCCCATGTATGTTGCAAGGACTCACTCATGGCACCGGCACAAATTACATTCAATATTTAATGAGATCCATTTTTCACTGCTTGCCATTTTTCGAAAAAATTTTATTTCGGTACCCTCGATTGGGCATTTTGGGGCTGAAATCTGTGCAGTTTTTTTGGGAATTTGTGATGAATAGATTTCGACTACAGCTTAGCCCTTACCAAAATGGCGACCCATGTTATTTGTCATAAACGTATGACGTCATCTATGATGGCTACTAATTAGCCGAAAATTGTGATGATTTTTGTGTTAAATGGGGCATTAGGATACATGTTTATAGTGCACTCTTTATGAAATTTCAATGACTTGATATACCTGGTAGGATGATGCACCGAAAATGTGTTAAAGGGTAAGTCCCATGCACTTTGCAACAGTGATATTTAAGTTGTTCACACTTACTAGATCTATATGAATGGTTCGAACAATAATAAGTGCAACAAAGTTTCCATATTGAAGAATTCACGACTTCATCTTGTTAAATACATGTTAGGCGCCATTTTTCCATAGATTTTAGCAGACACGGAAAGTTGGTGGCGCCCTCTAGGACATGCATTACTACGTTTTTCATGAGAGCTGATGTCTTTTATCCAGTTGAGGGCACTATACATACAGTCGGTAAAATGGTCTCTATATACGGGCTTTATATTTTCATCCAAATCCATGTATTCAGGACATTTTATTTAATGATTGGTAAGCTCAAATCAAATTGGAAGTTCCATGCATTTTGTAATTTTTCTTGCTCATTTTCCTACAAAGTGGGACTTTCCCATTAATTGGAAATCTTTTAAACTATAGAAATTCTTTAAACGTGATCGCATATAGCAATTGTATTGCATTTATTTTCTTATTAGTAGTCAAAATAAAAATATAATTTTATGTTAATAATACAATAGTAGCCTTTAGCAACAAGGATGGATGTAGATACATGCATTCTTAAAATGAAGAATTAAAAAAAATCCATTGAACCAACTCTATCCTTACTAATCCTTCAAATCCAGCTTGACCATTTTTAATGGTTGACAATTATGATTATGTCTTCCATTCGTGTCTCACGACTTTTAAGGCATTCGCCCCGAGCCTTTAAAAAATTAACCTGTATTCAATTTTCCAGGTTGGGCCTTAGGGCCTTTTTACAGAAGTCCTTTTTACTTTTTTTTCTCTCTACATTTTCGTTTAGGTGTTTTTTATTTTGTTAAAAGATAACGGGTAATGGGTTTTTGACAAGCGCCTTTTAAAAATCTTTTTTTTTTATTTGCAAAAACTCTGTTGTTCAGGTGGATATGGGGAGAGAGGACTGGCAAGGGTCAGTTGTTGGAGTGAGGATTGTGGCCTGGTGGTGCTGAAGTGCGCACCTGCACACTACTACCACCACACTGAGGCTTGGTACACCAAACTGAAAAGTGCGTGTGTGCTGCTTGCACGTGCATGGGAGGGGGGGCCCAGGGGGGACCATTGAATGCCAGGCCTGTTGCGCTTGTGTCCATCTTCTATGAAAGGTTCCCCTTTTCTGTGTTTTTCAAAGGGCAGGAGACCTTTATATGGAATGGGAACACAGAGTGATTTTGGTAAAAGGGCTTTATATGGATGGTTCGTTTTTTATGGACTAGTTTCTGGAGTTTTGGTGCATTTGCATATAAGCATTCATAAGTATGGATGTGGATCCAATGAACACTTTGTAGGGAGTGAATTGCATGGCCAGTTTCCTTGGGGCCATTTTTTGTATTTCCCCCACTGTTGTTATGTTTTAGTTTGTTCAAGAAATCTGTAGATTTGACTATCTATGCATTTGTTAGTTGTTACTTAATTCTGTTTGGTTAATTTATGTTTACTAGTTATCAGTTGGCCTTGCATAAAATTTGGGTCATATGCCCCTGATGTGACTAGGGCCTAATCAAAATCACACTTTTGTATGATTGCTGCGTTAGGACTTTTTTCAAAATTGAACAAAAATTGTCGGAACCAAAATGTGTTAAATGTCAAAGCTTTTCAAAAGCTAGTTGCCACTGGCGGCTCCAGCGGGGGTACAGGGGGTACAGCTGTACCCCCTGTTCAATCACTTGAGGGGCGCCAAATCGTGAAATTGGGTGGGTATAGGGTGACCCTGGCTGGGATCATAGGGCGCCCACTGGCCTGCAGTACCCCCTGTTCAAAAAACCTAGATCCGCCAGTGTAGCTCTGAATATTCTGCTTTCAAAAGTAAAGCGCCACTTGGGATGAATTTTTTGCAACTACTGTTTAGCCCATACCAAAATGGCGGCTCGTGTTATTTTCCATTGACATATGGCGCCATCTATAATGAATACTAAATGAAACATACTAAAATAGCTGAAAATTGTGAAGGTTTTTTTTGTTAAATGGTGCATTATGGGGATACTTCTGAAAGGGGAGTATTGCTCCAGTGCAGTCTTGTTTAACACTCATATTATCATGTTATCCTATACAACAGTGGATGGCATGGTTCTAATTGATGTACGTTATTACATTCTTAAAAATACTCTTTCGCCCCCCCTCCCCAAAAAAAGAATAAAATACTAATTTTCACTCAGTAAATAACAGAAAGAATAGTTCCTGAAAGGGTCTAATTGCATTTTGGGGCAGTTTCCATGTACACAAAACACTGTAAAATAACTAATGCGTTTGTGGCGTTTGGACAATCACTGTAGTGTAATTTCTCATAGAAATTCTCGATTTTATGTACAAATGCAATACCGGTAATCTTTAGTAGGCCTACCCATTTATAAAATAGGTTTTTTTCTAGTTCTCTCTCAGGTGTGTGCTTAGTGCTTAGCTGCACTGATGGAATCCTTACTAGGACCCTAGCTAAGCGTATTGCGGTGAGAAGTTATCGATTTTCATCGATCCCGACATATCGATTCTGGGAAATTCTCCATATCCTCTTAATTGTGCTAACCGCTTTGGACATGCTAAAAATTAACAGGTGGAGAATTTTCATGCAATTGTTTGTGTGCTTTCTCTTCTGGCTTTATGTATGCAAATAATGCAGGCAAACAAAGCGAGTAAATTAATGGGATATTAATGATTGGTTAAAAAAATAAATAATATGTGGTTTTGGACTCTCTTATAATTTGTATTGTATGGGCGTCGGGACTTTGCATGTGTATGGAAAGGGGGAAGGGAATGTGAGGGATAAGGGGGGAACATCCCCCTTGCAAATTTTTTCAACTGGTTTAATTGGGATCTAAAAAAGGAAATGCCAGCTGTTTGGACTTATTTCATTTCGATATATCGATGGATTGTAATCTCATTGGCATTAAATCCGCCATAATTACATTCAACTTTTTTTTATAAAAAAGCTAGGGAAATTGATGGAAGGAACAATTGCATGTATTTGCCTTGCTAACTTAACCATATATCTTTATAATGATTTTAAATGGTATTTTGGGCCCTGTACACACGCGATTTTAGTTTTGGAAAATTGGATCCCCCCCCCCTTCCTTCTTAATGATGATGACTTGCAGGGATGATAGGCCTAGTTCATTGTTTTTCGAATCGCAATTAATGACAATTTTACATGCCAATTTAATAAGTTGGATTTTTGTAAGTGTGTATTTTAGACTTATCAAAACTTTGGGTTTGCAATGCATTGTCTTTTACAATTTTGAGTTTGGGTTCAGTGGTTTGTGTAGTCCTTCAGGCGCAGATCCAAGGGTAGGGGTGATGTCTACACTCTCCCTGGAGCGAATGTAGTTGCAAGTTATTCATCATAGATGGCGCCATAAGTCTATGGAAGATAGTGTGGGACAGTTAACTTTTGAATGGGAAATATTTCTCAGATTGCAGTGGGCAACTTGAGCAGGCCACTGGTGATCTAATCACTATAGTGACCATTGAGGCACTGCCTGAATTTTTTTTTTTACTAAATTTCCTCCAACCAGCCAGTACATAGAACAACAGTACTTAAACTTGACCTTCTCCTCTGGACGTTTATTAGATACTAATCCCACTAGAGGGCCAATGGCCCTATGTGTAATTAGGATGATGCATCACATCACTAAGGTTTTAGTGCATCACAAATTACAATTTGGATCAATTAAACCATTTTTTAAAGTTGTACTCAACATAATACCTAACCATGCGGAAATGTACATTGAACAGAGTAGTTTCCTATGTCACTATAATTCACTATTTTGATAGTTTATGCCAAATTTTGAAATGGGGTATCATTAAATTTGATATGGTATATAAATTCAAAAAAAATTCTATTAGAAAGCATAATATGCGCATCTCTCGACTTAGGCAATGCTACTGCCGCCCTCGTGCGACTGAGTGCAGAAATAACGAAAAGGGTCTAAAATTAAGCTCTTGCTTGTGTGCTATATGGTTAAACTTGTAAAAGTTTTAGGGAATATTTGTGGGTTAGATCAGTTTTCTCAAGCCTGAGAAATTAAACTGGAAATAAATGAAAATGAAACTGTAACTAGTGTAGGTCAATAGAACAAATAAGTAAATTATTGTAAACTAATAATGAACGGTGGTGGTCATTAAATCCAGACCGACCAAATTGCCCTTTTGCAATTTTCGCATTGAAAATACACCAGGTGACGCCGCTGCCTGCGCATGATGATGCCTAAGTCATGAATTGGGAGCAGTATTTAAGGAGGAAACCCTCATCATCTCCACACTACCAATTTTGTTTCATTTTAGATGTCATCCTAGCATGCTATTATAAAAGAAAAATATTAATATCTTCCTGAAAACTATTGAATGATCCAAATGTGTAGGTTTTTTTTTGGGTGTAATAGTACTGTGATTCATCATGTATATGCATGGACATAATAACCTCCTAGACGATCTTGGAACCTGTAATCTTCTCCTTAGTCAAATCACTCAATTTTTTTAGCACAATTAAACAACTGATATCGGGCATATACGATTATATATGTACACTATACAGACTCACGAATTAAGTCACCAGGGAACTGCGCTTATACATGCAGGGAAATATTGGCAAGTTCAACATAGTTCCAGTGTTTTGGGTTTGACAAACAGACAGAAACTTTCCAGAAACAATAATCCCGTATTTGCCAGAATTTGAGCCAAAATTCTGGCAAAAAATTTGCAAATTTTTCATATCAGTACATTGATAAATATTTTTTTACATGATCCATATTTCTATCGAAAATATTAGGCAAGTTTAAGCATGCTTTGATAGAATAGCAAACTGTTGGATTGTTATAGGAGAAGATGTCCTTTCGAGATTGTTTTAATGTAGGCCTATATATTCTCCATTTGGTGGACTATTCCAATTTATCTTGGATAATGCAATACCATAGGCGTATATATAGTTTGTACAAGTTTGTACTTTTTTACAACAAAATGTAATTTTGGGCTACTTCCTATTATGTAAGATTTGGCCCTTTTAGGTTAAATGGTATTACAAGAGGAAATATTTTAGACTTATTGTTAATTAAATCTTTGCCACCTTATTTTATTGGTGATTGAGTATTTGCTTCAAAGAGACTGGCAACGGCACTATTATTGCAATTCCCAGATCACATATTCAGTTTTGCGAAAGGAATTTTTTCTGTTTACTGGAGAATTTTCAATAATCTCCCAAGATAGACAAACCAAAGAGAAAAACGAATTTAAAAGTGAAGTTCTTTCAATTTTAAAGGGGAAAAAATTAGATTTTTAGTTGAATTAATGTTGTCTCATTGACAGATTTTATGAATTTTTAATGTAAATTTTGTAATTTCTGGGCACATTCTGTTCGATTTCTAATCTATATGTGCACCTATCAATTTTGATATTGATGAAATACATTATTATTGTTACTTTTATATAAAAAAATATCCTATTTTGGCAATAGAATGTCAAATTGAAATATTTTGTCTCTAGATCCATATTTCTATAAAATTTTGATTTGTTTAAAATCTTGTTTTAGCAAAATTTGCACTAAATATATTTTGAAGAAATATTTTATTATTGGAGTCATATTTCTATATCCAAAATTTGTGTTTAATCATTTGTAATTTATAAAAAGGGTATTTCAACAGGGCTAATATGGTTTTTCAGGCCCTATAACAGCGTTTTCCAACCATTTCTCCCTCCGGGCCAGATCCAATTTCAATATTGTACCGTAGGGCCGGATTCTGCCAAGA
>JAQIXP010003339.1:0-13194 GCA_034700285.1 Proteroiulus fuscus
CATTATTTTTGGCCAAGAAAAGTCATAAAAAGTCATAATTTTTTACTTTGATAATTCAGTAGACACCCTGTATAAGCATTATAGGAATTTTTTTCCAAAAAATATAATACTATCAGAGAAATTTATCTGCAAAAATATAGGAATATAGTAGGAATTTTTTCCCAAAAATATAGTACTATCATAGGAATTTCTCTACAAAAATATAGGAATATAATAGCAATTTTTTCCCTAAAATAATATAGTACTATCATAGGAATTTCTCCAAAAATATAGGAACATCATGGCATTTGTTTTCCAAAAAATATAGTACTATCATAGGAATTTCTCTCCAAAAATATAGGAATATAATAGCAATTTTTTTTCCTAAAATAATATAGTACTATCATAGAAATTTCTCCAAAAATATAGGAACATAATAGCAATTGTTTTCCAAAAAAATATAGTACTATCATAGGAATTTCTCTCCAAAAATATAGGAATTAAATAGGAATTTCTTTCCAGAAAATATAGTATGCTATCATAATAATTTTTTTCCAAAAAATATAGAATAAACTATCATAGGAATTTCTCTCTAAAAGTATAGGAATATAAAAGGAATTTTTTTCTAAAAAAAAAAAAATATATACGTGTAGTACAATCAGGAATTTATCACAAAAAAAATATGGAAATATAATAGGAATTTTTTCCCAAAAATAAAGTACTATCATAGAAATTTATCTACAAAAATATAGGAATATAATAGGAATTTTTTTCCCAAAAAATATAGTACTATCATAGGAACTTATCTAAAAAAATCTAGTAACATAATAGGAAGTTTTGTCCAAAACTATAGGACCATTTCAGGAATATTATTTCCCAAAAGTATCGGTCTATTATTGGAATTTTTTCCTTAAATATAAAAATATTATAAGAAATTTTCTCAAAAATTTTGAGCTTTGCTCATAGCGTGGGAATTTGTCCGAAAATCTAGGAGGAAATTTTATAGTAAATTCTTTCCAGGAATCTTGGAGGAAGTTTATAGGAAATTCTTTCCAAAAAAAATCTGATTATTATAGTTTTTTTAATATAGTAGTATTATACAGAATATTTTCAAAAATATAGGGTTATATTTATTTTCACCCCAGAATATATGTATATTTATATAAGAATTTTTGCATTATTATAAGAATTTTATAAGATAAATAATTCTTCCCTTCACCCCCCATCAAATTTATGATTTATAATAGTTTTTTGTCAATAGTCATTTAATGATAACCCATTTACAATTTAAGAAAATCATAAAAATAATTTTAATAATTAATTTGAATGATTTGCAACATATAGGAATCTAAAAAATAAATAAAATCATATTAAAATATAGGACACTCAAGATTCCTGCAACGGCCAGAAAATAATTAAACTTGGATTAAATGCATTAGATAAAACATTTTCTAACATCATCTAGGAAGAAGTTTCTGGAATATGTTACAGAAGGCCTACTTCTAAGACTCGTTTAAAATGTAACTAAAGTTTAATGGATTATTTTTGCTACAGTATGGGCTATGCCTCAAAACTTTCCCTTGTCTCAATCTTATCTAATCTGATAAGTATACAAAATTCATTACATTTAAAATGGTTACCCTTTTTACCATCCCTTCAACTGCTATGAGATACCACAATAATACTTTGAGTCCAAATCATGATGTTTAGGTTAAATATCGCAAAACTGCCAGTCTAATAAACTAGGTTAGTGCAAAATATTTATTCGTACTACTTGATATCAGTGATAATACAGTTTACTCACTTATTTTTAGTTATTTTTTAGTTTTCTAGATCACGCCAGAAAAGCCATTTATGGACAGCCCCTCACTCCCAATCCTAGGTTGAGTGTGAACATAGTGGCTACTGGCCTGGCCAACCCACACAAGTATACTACTAGGAAAGTTATATTGAAAATGAAAAAAAATTGTTATCCTGATATCAGGAAGCAATGTTTTCTTATTTATTCTGGCATTTCTTCCTGATTCATACTGAAGATGGAAAATAACCTTTGGCAAAAAAACAATTTTTTGTAACAGAAATAAATGCAAAAGTGGAAAATGCCAATGGCACTTGGTTTAGGTTCGGGTCAATTTGGAAAACTACGACAAATTCATTGTTTACAATTAACTAAGTTTTTTTCTAATTCTTTTTTTTCCAAAAGCAATGATGTCATCCAGTATCGAAATAGCATGTACATTTCCATTTAATAAAACTATTTAAAGACTAAACACTTGTTTTCTTTGCTTTGTTTTCTCACACCAAAAACAGATAACAATGCAAACTCGTGAAAAAGAAGACTAGAAATACTAGCACAAAAATGAATTTTAACCCTTAATACCTAACTGAGTCAAGATCCAGATTAAGAAATCGGATCAAATCGACTCAGATCTAGTTGAATCAGGTACAACATCAGATCAAACAGTGCCCTGATCTGATTCAAATGGATGTCTTAAAGGGACAGTCCCACTTTGTGATAAATGAATTATAAAATTAAGATTATTAATAATAAAGAAGGGTCTAGTTTTATTAATAATATTGCAGTTCACCTACTGTAATTCAGAAATCACGATGTTTCCAAAAACAAGATGATAGGCGCCATTTTTATAATAGTCCCCCACCCAGGCAGAATGGCGCTGCGTGCAAAGGGGGTTCAAGTTGGCTTCACTTTATCTCTATGGAATAGTTATGAGCATTCTCTGTTAATACACATAAACTTGTACACCATCAAGTTTATTACTAGAGGGATTGACAAAAGACTCCCAACATGGCTACTATTAACCATCGAGAATTTTGTCCACATTGGCATGTTTCAAAATGTATAACTATTGAATGGTAATTATAAATTAAATTTAAATTTTTACGCTTTTCTTGTTTTTCCCCCCTCTTTCTTGCAAAAAAATGCTTGAGGTAAGGTGGGACTGTCCCTTTTAAGTTCACTATTTAGTGGAAAAACTTCAGCAGAAACTTATAGTGTTTTCAGAATTGAAAACAGGAAAGAATAGGCTGGAGCTACAGGGATATCCTTCAACATTTTTCAATTCCGGAAAATACATTTAGTTTGAATGGCTACAAACTTAAAAATTAGTAATAAACAAATTGGGGTCAATGCCTTATTCGAGCTCGGGCTTTAAACCTTACCAGGATTTGGTTCCAATTTGCTTTTTTTAATATAATATTTTGAAAGGTCTTAAATAGGAAAATAAAAAGACAGTTGGATCTTCCAATTTCCAAATAGTTGGCACAGTTCACAGTTTCTTACGCCTTTATTTATTTACTGGTTTTCCTTTTTTTAATTTTCCTGTTTTTGCAGGATTTTCTATTCGGTTCAACATAATACCCATTGGCATGAGCTGGTATCAAGATTTAAAACAACCATGCTTGATGTGCATCATGGTTGACATGTTGAGTCAGTCAAATACTCGTACAATCACAATTTGCATTACCCAAAATGCCAAGTATACCCAGAATGTCACATACCCAGAATGCCACATACCCACAATAACACCAACCCACAATGCAACAGTTAACCACAATGGAACCTATTCACCAAGTTCTAGAACTTGTGTAACAAAAAAATAATGATTAAACTTAATCTTAAACTTGATTTGCTTAATCACATGCATGCATAAGCAAATCTATTAACATGATCAAAGGATGTTCTTGATCATGATCAAAATGCCTTTCTATTTTCCTAACTTCTGTAAGCTAATTTTGGCAAATTTCAAAAGTTTTCACAAATCTTTATTGTAGAATTTTGGAGACAAGAATGCATGGACATTATTTTTCGGTGCTAATCTTCAAATATGAATCTACGCTCGTAAATTTAAGTCAGTTAATCAAGGCCTGAAGTCCGGCCCATGGGGTGATATCGCCTCAGGGCTGACGTCACTCCCAAATTTTACTGTAATCCAGTTGTATCCGCATTACGCATTTCAGGATCAACAAGATTATGGTGGGATTTAATTTATAAAAAGCTGATCATTTTTGTATAAAAACAGGCCTAAATGGGCATTGGACAGATTTATTTTTTTAGCAATGACAAAAATTAAGTAGGCCTATCAGAACAACAATTGGCAAATATTATATTTAATTGCTAGGTCAATTGATATTTGATGCATGTTTATCCACTTCTGGGACAGTAATTAAATACGATGAATTTACGAAATGATATATTAGAACATCAAAATGAGTGTCAGAGACCAGGATTTCAAATAACAACATAGCATCCAATTATTGTAAAATTACCGGATTCGTCTATAATTAATAAATCTAATAAATCTAAATATTGTATTTATGATTATGAGCGTATTAAATGATTAATATGTTTACTCGATAGTTCTGTCAGCCAATGCAACTTCACACCACATGCATTTATGATAGTTTTTACTATTTTCGACAAAAAACAACATGTGAATTAAAGGGAAAGTCCCATTTTGAAAGAAGTTGATTGTAGGAAAAAGTGCATGAAAAATTAGGAAAGGCATGGAAATTGCAATTGAATTTGAGCCCACCAATCAATAAATAAAATGCCCTGAATACATGGATTTGGTTGAAAATGCAAAGCCCAAATAGGCGCCATTTTACTGACAGTGTGTAGCGCCCTTTACTGGATAAAAAGCATTAGCTCTTATGAAACACGTACACATGCACGTTATAGAGGGCACCACCAACTTTCAGTGTCTACTGAAACCTATGGAAAAATGGTGCCTAACATGTGTTTCGCAAACGTCGTGATTTCTTCAATAAAGAAACTTTGTCACAACTATTCATATCTTGTAAGTGTGAACAACTTAAATATATCACTTGTTACAAAGTGGGACTTTCTCTTTTAAACACAAGAAAAATGTGGACCCCTGATCACTTGATCACAAGAAGCACGAAAATAAAATTTAGGCGGAAAAAGAGTAAATTAGCACAACATATTTTTAATTAAAACATAATAGTAGAGAAAATCACCTGATTGCACCACAAGTTTTGTTTGATCAGTAGTACGTTGTATTGCGTTTGTTTGGAAGCATGGTGGTAACTAAGTGGTTACATTTTTAATAAATTAGTCATAAAATAAAAATAACACATTTTTCCACATAATACAAATTTTAAAAATTGGTGCTTATTTTTTCCCTACATATTTTGCAATATTTCATTTAAAAATGCAGTATAGAAATGATCTCAAAATATAAACATTTTGCTGATAAGGACTTTTGGGGATATATTCATGTTTCACGTTATCTTTTTGTTGTTTATGCATAAAATGTTTTAGGATATATTAACCTGCCTTTTTTAATAAAAATGGAAAAGTAGGCCTATCTGAGTTTTTAAAAACGGCCACCGAAGGCCAATTACCAGCCCACACACAAAAAAACACACGGGTTCAATACACTAACTTGTCAACAACAAACCAAGAAAATGAACCGAATCAAATAAAATACTATATACTATATATATATCCATATATTAATTGTAATCTTAACTGGGCGGTTTTTTTCTCCATAATCTAATTTTAGTATACTCAATTCCAAGAAATCTCAAATCAATCAGCGAATCAAAAAACAAGCAGAATCATTAGCCACAAGAATGAAATTAAAAAAAAAAACAGAATAAAGCCAATAACCGATGGAAGACTTATTGATATTTCCCCCAAAACGAATTAGAATGCTAAAATACATATTTTTAAAATAGGCCCTAAATAGGGTTATCAAGACAATACGTGTGAGCCAGACCCAGCTGTTAAGGTGGATTCATGACCCCACCTTAAATTTTAGAACACGTCATAATGCATGTGATTTCATAGATAATAAAACTTTAAAGAAAAAATTTAGCAGAAGAATTTTTAAGAAATGTATTTCCTGTACACTTGTTTGTGGGAGAGAAAATAGTAAAGAAAATAAATATGTCAAGGTCTTTCAAGGACCACATTTCATAGAAATTTGAATGCCCTTTGCATCTAAAGCACTATAAGCACAAGGGTTACTATTGGCTGTTGACAGATGTAGTTCAATGGATGTTCCCAAAATCAAATTTAAATGCATCAGCAAATTCACGACGTTTGCCAAATGCATGTCAGGCGCCATTTTTCCATAGATTTAAGCAGACTCTAAAAGTTGGTGGCGCCCTCTATGACATGCATGTGTACGTGTCCCATGAGAGCTGATGTCTATTATCCATAAGAGGGCGCTAAACACTGTCGGTAAAATGGCGCCTAGTTGGGCTTTGCATTTTCAACCAAATCTATTATGTATTCAGGACATTTTATTTACAAATCAAATTGCAATTTCCATGCCTTTCCTAAGTTTTCATGCTTTTTTCCATGCAAACACCTTCTTTCAAAGTGGGACTTTCCCTTTAAATTGAAAATCTCTCGTTATATTTCTAGCTTTCCTACTATTATCAAATCTATACCAACTTGGGCCACTTTTCACATGGCCCAAATATTTATCCAAAAGGTCATAAAAGTCATAGTTTTCAATGACGAAAAAGTCATAAAGTGTCATAATATTGGGGAGGGGGGGGGGGTTTCTTTCCAGCATACTGACCAACTCTCTACTTTTGAGTTGAAGCAGTTTTTCAACATGCTGGAATAAATCCACAAAATTTGCATATCCACATGAAAATCAAGTAAAACTGTAAAAGGCATGACTTTGGTCAAAAAGTATGACTTTATGACCTGATAGACACTATTACTATCAAATATCCTTCAAAGTTACCTGTGTAAAAGGTACATTTTGCAACAATATTTGATATTTCATTTTTTAAATTCAGGTATTACATAAATTATCAACATTTGAAATTAGATCTGGATACTCCACTTTCCCCTGATTTTTACGACAATTAAATATAGGCAGAAAAATCCAGTGCAACTGAATTCCAATTCTTATCTAAACACAGGTAATCGTAGGACTAATAATTCCCTGGAAAAATCGGCTGCAGGTTTAATACGAGAGTACAAGGTATCTATTTTGAATCTATTTTTCACACTAAACCTGTCCTTCCTTTTTTCTATGAATTTCGCATTAAAGTAGTGGCACACGTCCTAACAACAAAACTATCAAAAAATAAACCATTTATCTCCAAGTGCTAAAACATAACTGATACAAATTTGGAGAGGGAACAAAACACATTGTTGAACTTTAGGCACTTGTTAATTTTAGAGAAAAATAAAATTGAAAAATATGATGTATGACGTGGGTGTGTCACTATGTCTCAGTTACGAAGGTGAGTATCAGGAGAGCTTAATTCCCTGACTATAGCAACAACAACAGGATTAGGGTGCACCTCTATATCAAGAGCACAATTAAAAACAACAAAGGTGAGAAAAACACAATTAAGTGAGCTATTATCAGTGAGTGCTTGTTTAAATAATCCGAAAACTTTTCCGAGAACAAATAACTATTTAAGAGGAAACAGCCCATGATAATGTCCTTTGATCACAGTAAACATTGAACCCAAATTGCTTTCCCCAGTACAATAATTTAATTAATCATGGTCGCGTGTGATAATACTACATTTTAAAATGCATCGATTAAATTATATCCCATTCACATGGACATCCGGATCATGATTTATGCATAATCATACCATGCATTGATCATGGTAACAATTTTTTTCATACGATCGAATGTATTTGATAAGCAAATCAAGATTAACATATTTAATCATGATTGGTGGCTGCTGCACAAGTGATAATCATAATAATTACTGATTGATGTACTGATGGACTGCTGCATTCTGGGTATTGCAAATGGTGGACACTAATAGACGATATCCTCTAGATATCATAATATGATTGAATGTGAATGACAAAGCATGCTAATCATGATCAAATTTAAGCATGCTTTTTTTAGTCATGATACCAGCCCATGTGAATGGGGTATAACTTTAAACTTTGATCAGTCCAACAAGAGTTAACATTAACCCAATGTTAATCTTAAGTTTTCTTTACATTCCAGACTTTTCATTGGCCCAACCAAATCAGTCACATGATCAAAATAATCCATGGTTAAGACTTAACTGTTGTTGGTGCAACTGACCTTAATAAGAAAATCCAGATATTTAATCATGATTGGCAGCTGCTGCACCAGTTCTAATCATAATAATAATGTATTGATGGGCTATTGCATTCTGGGTATTGCAAATGGTGGACAATACTTTTAGTCGGTATCTTTTATCAAAATATGATTGAATGTGAATGACAAGTCATACTAATCATGATCAAATTTTAACGTAATTTATTTTTAATCGTTATACCAGCCCATATGAATGGGGTATATTTTTCAACACTGATCAGTTGAAGTCATTTTAAATTAGCATGGTTTATATGCAACATTTTTAGGAGATTGTTAGTATTTTTTATTTAAAAAAACCCTCTCATTCTAACAATCTGCAAAGCTTGCATTTAGCACTGCATGATGTCATTATATTACAAACGAAAGTAAAAGAACAGTTACCAAGTGCTATGATGCCACGTCAGGTAACATGCCGTAACCAGCACAACTGATGAATTCAGCGCATCATTCACATCAGTCTAATGATGACGTCACAAAACTACCGCATGTATAACGTGTCATGCATTAATTGACCTTTTTGGAAAGTATTTTTGGACATCCTCTTATTTCAACTCATTCCTTAAATTTATGGTGCGCCATCTACTGGGCCATTTAGTACATACATGGTTTTAAATCACCTTTTTAAACCATTTTTTTTATTTTGGAATGCATGGCCCTATTTTGGAATTTGCTTTAATATAATAAAGGCAGGTTCCTTTCATAATAATTTAGTAGTAAATGTTAAATTAAAAGTAAAATAACTATATTTCAATAACTTACAGGACATAGGCCTATCATTGGCAAGGTCATCATGGTTTGCATCGGATTCTGGATCGCCAGAGGAATCAGTTACATGCCTGGAAATAAAATAATTTGCATGAATAAAATGCAGTATATTAAACCTCATCACCAGTTCTGGTCATCAGTCTATTTTTTTTAAAAACCATTTATGGTATATAGTTAACTATAGTCTTACGTTTATTTGTACCGGTCTATAATGGGTCTATGAACATGTAAATAAGCAACAGAATAACAGAAAGGGCGTTAGCATAAATTTGCATATCAGTTAGCTATAGAATTCATTTTTACATTAAGAAAATGCACTGCACGATAGTCTATGCACTTGATAACTTGCAATGATTAAGCCTACTTTGGGTTTAACAAATTTAGATATATTAACCCTGGCTGAAAAATATAGATAAAATGAAAAAAGTCAAATTCCATAGAAATGAATATGACCTGACCAAAACATATGGTTCATTAACATCATAAACATTCATGGGTCACGAAAAGTCATTAACATTTGTTAATATACACACGATAAGTTTACCATTATTGCTATTTAAACAAAAAACTGATTAATTTTAAACTATGAGGCAATGGCAAATTTTACAATCAAAAAATATATACTCATACGCCCAAAATAGTAACAACAAAACTTTCATGAAATTAATCTAATAGTTTTATTCTGATAGGAAACTTCAAGTTTCAGGCATATTTGTCTTTAGCACTAATTTTTAACTATATATTTAGTAACTGCATGCTTAAAAGTTTTTGAACCATAACTATATTTTCCAAATAATTTAATGGCAAGAAACTGTATACATGTATAGGTTTACTCATTGCAATACTGTTAAACATTGCAGAATATATTTGCTTCCTCTATATATATTGATTCAAGTTATAATATATTTTGAATCTTAGCAACGAATCCGCTATCAAATGAGCAGGAAAAACAAAATATTCACATCGTTTTTTATCACTTATAATCAAATAAAAACTGTTTAAATTTCGTGAGCAACAACATGTTTTTTTAGTTTCAATAAATGACTCATATTTGCTAAAATAAATAACAAATCAGTAACAAAATCTGAAATACTAATAAGGATTCTCATCATCGTTGACCATAACATTATAATAAAATTAAGTGCAATTAAAATGAAACCAAATATATTTTTCACACATTTGCCCTTGCTTTTTTGAAACTAAAACTTTATTTGTAAATTTATATTCCACAAGTAATCAGTCCTACCAAGTATATCTTAAACTTCCAAATTATCAGAAGCCTTAATATTTTTATTAATTTAATCTTTTATAAATATTGAATATTTGTAACAAAAAAAGAGCTATATTTTCCATAAATTTTTTAGCTCAAATACAAGCTTTAATCAAATATTTGCAAACTTTTGATATCCTCTGTTTCAACAATTTCTGAATCCGGGCACGCCTCCTAGTGCTAGTTTTATTTGCAGGTGCCATCTGGTGCCATACATGCATGGTTCCATCATTGACTCTCTCATGCATGACAAACTACAGGTTAGAAATCGTCTGCTACTGGACAAATCCTAACCTACAGTTTGCAACACAGGGAACCAATGGAGTCACCCATATGGATGGCAACTGCAACCGCTCAAAATAAACCTAGCACAGTAGTCGGTTCCAATAATTTTTGGCCCAGAACCCGCCATCTAGCGACAGTTTTATTTTCAAGGATTAAATTTGCCTTCCATGGAGGTTTAGTGGTTTACACATTGACTTTCGGGAGCATAATGCCAACTGTAGGTTAGGATTTTTCTACTTCTAAAGTCCAAGCCTACATGCAATAAGTTAGGATCTCAGCAGCAGACGAATCCTAACCTACAGTTTGCCACTTGCCCCAGAGAGCCAATGGAACGTTACCCACGGAAGGCAAATTCAAACGATAAAAATAAAACTGACGCTAGGTGGCAGACCCAGGGCCAAAAATTATTGGAACCGACTATAGGTGACGGGCATATATATTCAATATAATGCTTGTAAACTCGTGTATGGCACACCATCAAACCACATATGTGAACATGGATACAAACTACTTTAAAAAAAAACCAAAACTATTTTTTCAACTTGTGATTTTAGCAATAAATCAAACAATCCTGTCTAGCTATTCATAATTAAGCTTTTCACTTTTAAAAACATTACCTCATAAAAGTAACAGGATTTTTATTCCATAACATAGGCCTACTATTTATAAATGCCAATCAATTATAATTTCAACTAATTGTTGTCTAACCTGACTTCATTCAAAAGCAGACAAATTTGCCTAATCATTTTCCTGCTGCCTGAGTAACCCTGATTGCAACAAATGATACAGTTTGTAGGACACACTACTATTATATCCTCAAATATACATACTAGATTTTTGGACATAAACTGGCGCCATGGATAAATCTGCTTTACATATCATTTCCTACAATTTCACCCAATGGGTGAAGATATCTTTAAATTTTATTTACAGAAATGACTAATTATATTTAATATGAGTCATGCTTCATTTGTGGTTTATATTTCAAGTAGGAATTTATCAAATTAAAGTTTTATATGAAAATTTATATATTTTGGTGCAAGGCTCTTGATAGAACGGAAGTCGTCCGTATTCCTTCCAGGTGAATTTACTAGGTTAAGTTAGCAGAAACGGGAATGACGTCATCAAGTGGAAAGCCCAAAGGATTTTGTGGTTTGCACCAAATAACTCCGAGTAAATCCTACACTTTCCGCTCTTAAGATTTACTAAATTCGATCTAAAAATATATGCCAAATTTTCAAATTTGCATATCCCCACCTAACACTCCCCCACTTATGATAAATCATTCTTAATTATCAAAAAAAGTGGAAGATTTAATGGATAGCAAGGACATAAAGTACTTAAAATTGATAAATGATAGTCACATATTAATAATGTCACTCATTGAACATCCATGTATGCATAGAATTACACTAATTGAGGGTGAAATTATACCATTGAAACAAAAATCGACGCCAATAATTTTATATGTATAATTATAGCCACAATTAAATGTTATTACAAAGGCCATTAGCTTAACTTGCTAAATTAAAGTTTATAGAACCTTACACAATGGAGCTCCCAGCCTTTCATCCGCCAGATTAGCCATAAGCCACCAGCTTATCAGCCAATTCTACGAGTCAAAATGGCGTTATAGAATATGAAAAGCAAATAAACAGATAATGTCACATGGATACTGGCTTTTAGACTTGTTCAGAATTTCCCATTTTCATATAAACGACAGGTTTAAACAAAAATCTTAGGAATATTTTTAAAGGGAAAGTCCCACTTTGAAAAAAAAGTGGGTTGTAAGAGAAAAAGCATAAAAAATTTGGAAAGGCATGGAAATTGCCATTGGATTTGAGCCCACCAATCAATAAATAAGATGTCCTAAATACATGGATTTGTATAAAAATGCAAATCCCAAATAGGCGCCATTTTACTGACTATGTGTAGCGCCCTCTACTGGATAATAGGCATTATCTCTCGTGAAACAAGTAGACACTCATGTCTTAGGAGGCGCCACCAACTTTCAGTGTATGCTGAAATTTATGGAAAAATGGCACCTAACATGTATTTAGCAAACGTTGTAATTCTTCAATATGGAAACTTTGCTGCACTTACATTGTTAGATGCACTTATTATTATCCCAGCCATTTATAGTCAATGTGAACAACTTAAATATCACTTGTATTGTTAGAAAGTGGGACTTTCCCTTTAAGTCTATGCAATGCATGGTTTAATAGGATATAGTCTGATGTGCATAATAAAATTGATTTGAAAATAAATTGAATAACATCTAAAATCAAGATCAGAATTTATGCACATGAAATGCGCGTATAACTGCTATAATGACACTATCCTAAAGTAGCCTAACTATAACGTGGACTAACATTATCCTGATTAGCATATAACAGAGCCAGCTACAATGCCAGTTTTCTGAACTGTGCTTAACCTGGGGTAGCCAAATCTTGAAGTGCGTATAAATTCCAAGAGTTGAACTTATGGAACTGTACTCAAAACTGGAAGTGTGTATAAACTGCAAAAGATATAACATGAATGGTTTATAAAAAAAGTATTCTTATAATTCTAAAATCAGGTTTTTGATGGTTATTTTTTTAAACAAATTACTGCATAAGAAAAAAATATGTTTTCAATTTGGCTTTTTATATCAAATTCAAGGATTGTTAATCTAATATCATGTTTAGTTCCAATTTGAAGTAAATGTGATTGCATATATACAGGGTGAGCACAAAAGAATGCCCATACTTTAAAAATTAATTACGGCAAAAGTACAAAAGATACAGCATT
>JAQIXP010003340.1:0-13194 GCA_034700285.1 Proteroiulus fuscus
CAAAAAATCTAAAAATGGGCTAAAAAAAATCACCAATAGTGCCTAATTTTCCATTTTAGTTAAATTTTATTTAGATTGTCCAGACGCAGACTAAATTTCCATGACATTTCCCTGTAATAATCCCCAGTGAAAATACTAATATGCAAATACCAGCAAAATCAGTATTATTAAGAATGAAGTCATGGTATTTGGCCATATTGGCATACTGGAACCAGCATTTGCAACATATTGGTTGTATTGTCAAAATATTGACAAATTCAATGGTTAATATCAGCATACCAACACATTCAGAATTATTGGTATCAATGGTATCATAGTACCTGGTCATAGTATGTTGGCAATATTAACCAATAATAATTTGTACCTAATTTGCCTAATCAATACTGAAGGCAATGCTGCATTGTACTTGCTTATATAAAATACTAAAATGTGAATCAATGAGTTTTGGTAAATATTGCTAGCCAGTAGACTTTCTGACACAGAAAATTATCAGATTTTTGTTTCAATAAAAACAAAATGACCAGCATGGACGAATGAGGCTATTTCACAGATATGATAGTCTTGTCCACTTGTGACAAGCAACAATGCAACATGTGAAAAATGGCCAAATTGTGACAGTTTATCAAATAATTTTAGACAAAAAAACTGTTCACTTTCTTAACTTTCATCAAAGAACAGCTTTCTTTGACAGAATTCTATGTCTTCCAATTACCAGCAATACAGAAAGTATCTTAACTCTTAGAAGAATTGGTCATTTCTCTTTGACAAGTCAGTGTTTTTCAGCTATTGTACTTTTTTTTCACCAGATTTTGGCCATTTGGGTCAATAACTCAGCTGTCCCCTTTAGATAAAAACTTATATTCCCTCATTTAATGTTACATTGTTGTCCAGCGAATCACAATAATTTGATGGTGTGTGTTACATTCTTTTCATTCCTCATGAGCTCCAATTTCCTGCAGCTCCCAGCATTCTATGCTATACAACACTATAATTGCACACCGTGAAAAGCATGTTAATAAATATCTGAAATCAAATTACCAAAATACTGCACAGGCAGTACTAAAAATATATATCATAAAGAACTAATAGAATTTTCAGTAGGCAAGTGTGTACTGAATCTAAAGAAAGTGTACAAAATTCCATATGAAGAATGAAAAAAACATGAATTTACAGGATTTTCTCCAAATATTTATTTCATACTTTCTTTCATCCAATATTGGCACTGGTTTCAACAGTCCTTTGAATTTATAAGTGACAAAAATACATTTGATAAGAGTGCATCACTTCATATTGGCTTTTTATTTTGTAAAATAAAAATTAAATTTTAAAATATGTTTTTGCTTTTTTGCTTATACATTTTTTTTTCGAGAAATTCTCAAATAAAAAGTATCTTTCTAGAAAAAACCCATTACTACCTAATAGAATTCACGAGGGATCAATAAATATGTGACTTATCGGTATATTTTCTTTGAACAAAATTGGTTCTGGTTTTGAGTTTAAACCTGACAAAAATAAATTGCATAGAATGCAACACGTAGTTTTTAACATATAATATTTTGAAAAAAAAATAATAAAATAAAAAGAATTACGAATAAATTTAAGTATGTTAATTTGTCTTTTTTTTCTTAATTTTTTCTAAATGCTTTTATTATCATTAAAAGTAGTTACCTGTAGGCTATACTGAAACCCATTGCATTCTTCAAAATGCAAAAACTATTTTGCTAGTTATTTAGCAAAAAAAAATAAATAAATAAAAATACATGCAAAATTTTCCTTTGAAATGACGTTATTAGGCGGAGTAACATGCAAATTTACCTGTATGTTGCATTATATTAAATGACTAGACAAAAAATGGTAATTATTTTTACCTGTTAAAGAGGAAATAAAAAAACCCACAAAGTTCAGTATTTCGTAATTGTGTAATTGCAATTTATTTTTTGCTAAATTCCATTGGAAAAGTATTCAAAAAGCTAAATATACAAGGAATTTCCAATTCACCAGAAATTGCCTTTTCTGGAATTCTGTCTGATCTTTTTCTACAAATAAAATACGTTTATTTCCACTTAATTAACGAAATCTCCAATTTCGGGAAGTAGACAGTTATCTAGTCAATTTTTAACTTTTGTTATAATAAAATATAACAAACCTGTAGTTGTCTAGATTGCTCAACTTAGAAAAGATGTTAAACTTAATAAATGCTGCTTTTCCAGGAATCACTGCATTTCAGCTCATTTTAAGGGTAAGTTTCAACTTGTTACAAGTTATTTTTAAAATAAAGACAAACAATTATTAAGAAAGGAATAATAATTACTATATTTTTTGCAGAATTACAACAATTTTGAAATCATGACTTTCTAAAATACAAGGACAGCAACATTTTTTCCATATTATTTGTCACGGTTTGGCACCATCTAGTAGTTACTTTTGTAAATTACTATATTGGAAGTGCTCATGTATGGCTTCACTTCAATGGCTTAATTCACAAGTATAGCGAATAAGCCAATTTTCAAAAATGGGATAAGTGAACAATTGTGATCCTGGAAGTGTCCCTAATTAACCTAAACAGAAATCACTTTAACCAATAATTGTTAAAGTTACAGAAGTGAAGAGTAGCGAATATCCAACAAGGTCTCATTCCTAAAAGTTACAAGTAGTGAATGGTACCATTCGTAAGTTTAGGTTTTAAAAATTGCTCAAATTTTTAACGAATGTAACGAATGTGACAACATTCGCTACTTTTTTGCATTCACTATATTCAAAAAAGCAAACTAATGGACAGTCGCTACTTCACACTTTATTTATTTTGCTTTACTGCAAAATTAATCAAAGTCAAACTTGCGAATTTGCACTTTTAAGCCTTTTATTTCTCAAATTCCTTAATTAATTTACTAATTTATTTATTAGCACATTTCTTACAAAATATATATTGTGATTTTTTTACCAATTTTCTTCCTTTTGACATTGTTTATTTCCAAATTCTACCTTTTTTCCCCATAAAACGTTGTTATCTCGAGAGCAACTTTTGGCTCATTCGCTACTTGTGAGTTAAGCCATCGATATGATCGTTGAAATTTGATAGCACTTCTCGCCTTGCATATTTTGGTTATAAAAATACTGCACAATATCTGCCATTTGTAGTGAAAGGTTTCTTAAGCCCTACTACTTAGTATGATGATGGCGCACAAATGGGTCTCACATTACAATTCAAGAAAAAAAAAAGCTATAATGAAAAGCTGAAAAATGCAAATTCAGCACAAATCAATCGCTTCGTTTGCATTTGCCTACATTTTCAAACGTATACAATACAGATAGGATTTAAAGTTGACATTATGAAATGAATACTAAAAATACTAAGCAATTCTCTAGACTTACAAGAGAGATTTTATTAAAATGTTTATAAACTTAAACTGGGTTTTCAAAATTGCCATCGGTTTGTTGACTTTATTTTCCCAAATGTACAGAAACTGTTATTATTTACTTTGCTTTAGAAATGAATTTTTCATGAACTGCAATTTGAAATTTTCATTAATTTCTTAGTCATTATTTGCACAATTTAACATAAATTGTTATAATATAGTCATGTTTACAGAAATGGATTTGCCATGAATAAAATATTTCAAATTGTCAATGATATTCCTGAATTTAGTTTCACAAATTTACAGAAATTTCATCATTTCAATTTTGATTTATTTTGGTGAAAAGTTACGAATAACATTTTTCAAATTGTTAATAATTTCCCTGATTTAATTTTCACAAATCTACATAACTTGTCGCAAGATATTTATTTGTTTAAATTAAATTTTATAAAAATTGAATTCCCTAAAAATTATATTTTTTAAATTTTCAATTTTTTAAAATTTTTAATTTTTAAATTTTTAATAAGCTGACCTAATTTTACAACTTTACTGAATTTTTCAACTACATAATTTCCAAAACCAAATACTATTTCCCTAACTTTCCCAAAAGCTTTAATTTTCGTAAATGTTTTTTCCCTAAACTTTCAATAGTCACAGAGAACAATTTTCAGTTTACTATTCAGACTTAAAATAAATTTCATTTCTGTGAAATTTCCTGAACTTCAAGGATTTGCCAAATAAAGATTCCTTTTCTTTTTATTGATTTTAAAACAATTTTTCTTTTTTGATATGCCAAAATATATGACCTCAAGCTTAAAATGCACATATTTCATAAAATCCATATAATTCATAAAAATCCATTCACAATCAAATAATTTTCACTGACTTACTGACCATAAATTCAATCTTTTTGGCTACAGGAAAAATTCTGACACCATAAACACAGCTCTACGATTCCTTTTACTATACATTTTTATGAAAAAAATAACATCTTTCTTTACTCAACTTTGCATGCAAATTTTGAGAATATCTGTAGCAGAAATGTTCCCCTGACTTTCCCTGACCAAATTTCGAAATTTCAGTAGTATGACTTCCTTCAAAGCATTAAACCAACTAAATAAATTCGTCCTAGGCCTTAACTAACTACAGAAACAATATTTAACATAAAATAATTAACATGCAGTGGTTCCTCCTTCGTGCATGGAAACCAAAATTAAGCCTATATAATTAATTAGTTCATGCAAACAATAGCAAATTTTCTTTAATTACAACTCAAAGACGATCTCGTAAGCCTAACTTCTTTATGAATATTTTCATCCTAGTATTAAGAATTTAATTAAATTTTGTATTAAAGAAATATTTGACTTGTATTAATTTTTTTTAGGTTCTTAGTAATTTTGCTTTTCAAAACTCAAACAATCAAGTTCCTTGTTTAAAAATATGCTATTTAATGAATAATGAAATAATTAGATTTTTTAGAGCCAAAAATAATGAATGGCTTGCATGTTTATATCCTTTATATGTTTAATTGCCTAATGAATTATCTATTCTCATAGGAGTGGGTTTTCATATTCGTGATAAGGCAGAGAAATATATTGGCTCATATAAGGTTTTCATAAATCATTACCACAGATGGCAAACCTTTAAATTAGTCTAAGGAAATAAAAAAGGCAAAAGCAAATATACCCAATTATTTACATTGATTTAGCTTGGCCAAATGCGAGCCAGTTTAGGGAATAAAGCTCAAATTAATGCCGCTTTTCTAAGAGATAATATGGATAGACCTACCGCAATTTAATGAATTATCATAAATACAAGGCACATATGCCATTGCAGTCATAATTACGCAAGACTTATGACTGCTGTACAATATGGATGCATGCTTGTACAAGAAATAATTAATTAAGGAAAATTAGGTTTCAAATTTTGTTAAAATTGATGTTATTTTCAATACTCAAATAGTCATTATAATGTAAGTGAAAAATCACCCTTTATAAAACAACTTGAAAATACATAAATTCTCTACTGAGATCACGAATTCAGTTTTGTGAAAGGAACTGTTTTTCTTTTTACTCAAAATTTTTTAATAGTCTCCCAAAACAGATGAATTTAAGGGAATTTAAGAGAGAAGCTCTATCTTTTATAAAGGAATAAGAATTTTAAATTTTAATTGATTTGTTGGTGTCTTATTGACAGAATTTTTAATATATCTTGTATTTTCGGGTCACATTCTGTTTCAACAGTTGGTTTTTTACCTTCATGTGTACTTATCAACTTTTATTGATGAATTAAATATTTTGATTATTATTAAATGCATTTAAAATGTCATAAAAATATGTGGAAATGTGGCCAAAAGGTATACTTTATTTTAGAATCTTTAGAAAGCTAGTTAAGAATATATTTCTGAATTTTATATTTATGTATATTTTGAAAATACATTATAAATTAATTTGTTTTGCATGTGGGTCCACCCACATGCAAAAAAATGCCTGCATCAGAGTGAGCCAGTCAATCCTTGTAAAATGCATTTTTAAATATACTTTTTGATGTAAATTTCATTGCAGTTATGAATATGTCACACATAAAGTCCTAACAGAAATTTATTTAAATTACGAGCTTATTCTATATACGGCAAATTTAGTAGAATATAAGGCTAAAAGCCTTACAAAATGCATTAATAATTATCATGTATGATTACATATGTTTATAAAGTGCAGTTTTGAATGCATCATGAATGAACTAGGGCTCTGTACATTTTCTGATAAAACCATAAAATGCATTATAACATACATTATTTTAATTGCCAAATGCATTTAGCAATGTATTATTGAATTTCTACTGTATTACCGGTAATTAACATTATAATAATTTTTTTTTTAATAGTCACTTTTTTATAATGTTTTTTTTTCTCTATATGCATTATTGCATAGAAAAAAAGTAAAATCAAAATTGAATGATTACACTGACTCCAATGAGGTTAAAAAACTAAAAAAAAATGGTATTGAATCATTGTAGTTATACCCATATTAAGATCTCAAAATTGTCGCATTTGAATGAGGGATTTTCGTATATAAAGATAAATCGATAAAATAATGAAAAATCAGGTGTTTTTTTCCAATTGCATATGTATTTCCCAGTGCACCTAAATTTGTAACCCGCATTATTGGGACATCCATTTTGGTGACAAGCAAAATTGTTAGACAAATATGCGGTTATGGATTACAAAGTCCCAGAGCTGATTGAAAGAGATGCAAACAGGAAATGATTAATCGTTTAAATGTTACCACTTAGCATCTCCAAATATATCAGATTTAGACAATTGAATCAATGATTTAACCCTATAAGATACAATTATTTTTTTTCTATATTAGAGAAGTTGCGAAATTATATTACAAAATTATTTGAAACGAAATTTAAATTGGGAAAACGTATGGATTTGTATATATTTCGTATTTGAGCTTGCGAAAATAGAAAATTTCGTTAAATTGTATTTAAAGTCTTTAAACCAATGGCAATAGAAAGCTGTGTGATCAAACCCAAATGCTGCCTATTTGTCCCTATCTTCTGTGGCTAATTTCCTGCTAGTAATTCCTTAGATTTGGCAGCATTGGGATTTCGTCTCATGTAAAAATATTAAATTTTTTAAAATAATTTTGTGAAATATACAATGTGTTTTCGTGAATATTTAAAAATTGACAGGATATGACATCATAGAGAAAAGATTTCGTGAATTACTTTCCAATTCACGAAAATTCGCAACTTCTCTCTTTTGTAAATTTTATTGACTATTTTGACCCAAAAACATTAAAATTCTGAAATTAAAAATCATTAGGTCTTTTTGTAATTAAAAAAAATAATTAATGCATTTTAATAATGCTTAGTGATGTCATGGGGAGGAGGTCTCTGAAGCCCACTTATTAAAAATCACAAAACCTTTGGTTTTTTTTCACATTAAAACGATTTTATAAATTGATAGAAATGCATTACAGCTTTCTGTAGTGTGTTACAATGTCCTCCGTTATCTCTACATTAGGGCATTTATTGATTGCATATATGGTGTCATATGACATGTGTATCAGTTATGATTATTGAGTTCATCCGAAGCAATTCTTAGAAGGGACATTAAAACGTCATCACAGTAATCTATATATTTCATGAAATCAGTTGTGGGAATTGTTGAAGCAAATAGATTTAGTAATTAATATATTGTATATAGATAGTTGATTCCATATAGTATAGCTATACAGTCAGAAATTGTGTTTCTGCAGGGCCTATAATCAACCAATCAAGTTATGACATATATATATAGTTTAGCTCAAAATAAAACCAATTTCAATTTATTTACTGCAATATACCTATATACAATATTGAATATTCAGGAAATATGGTTATATCATACTTAAAGGGACAGTACCATCATATTTCAAGCATTTTTTGCAAGAAAGAGGGTGAAAAAAAACAAGAAGTGCATAGAAATTGAAATTTAATTTATATTTACCATGAAATAGTTATTAATTTTAAAACATGCCAATGTGGACAAAAATCTCGATGGTTGATAGTAGCCATGTTGGAAGTCATTTTGTCAATCCCTCTAGTAATAAACTAGATGGTGTATACAAGTTTTTTGCTTAACAGAGAATGCTCATAATTATTCCATAGCGATAAAGTGAAGCCTACTTGAACTTCCCCTTTGCACGCAGCACCATTCTGCCTGGGTGGGAAACTATTATAAAAATGGCTTTTATAATTTTTTCTGGAAACATCATGATTTCTGAATAAACAGCAATTATTAATAAGACTGCCCTTCTTTATTATTAATAATCTTAATTTTATGATTCATTAGTCAAAAAGTGGGACAGTCCCTTTAACCCTATCATGGAATAGTTAAATATATAAGCATTTTGGTTCGAACTGGACACTCGGTGGCGCTGTACTATATCAGAAAAATAGCGCCATTTAAAGTACACATTTTAAAACTAAATATATTTATTGAATGAGATTCATAGTCAACCTCATAGTTTCCTTTAAGAAATCACAACACCCTCTACCCTCTATAAAAATACTGCTGATGGTTATTTTGAGATAGAAACAATATTATCAAATATTTTCTTTAATTTTAGTAATTTGCAAAATATTAAATGTATGATAATTTTGTAACAGTTTTGGCACTGGTCCCGCCACCTAGCGTCAGTTTTATTTTCATCCATTGCAGTTGCCTTTTGGTAGCTTTCAATGGCTCTCAGAACCATTAGGCACGCTGACTGTAGGTTAGGATTTGTCTGCTTCTAAAACCCAACCTCAGTTATGATCTCAGCAGCAGACAAATCCTAACCTACAGTTTGCCCTTTGCTCCAAAGAGCCAATGGAAGAAGTCCTCATTTACTAGGTATTATTGGCATCTTTGGCATGTATTTTCGCATGGGCGAAAATACATGCTAAAAATAATTTCCTTTGCTTGAGAGTGGTCTATTGTCCATTTTTAATTAAATTTATTTGCCCATTTTAAATACATTCAAAGCAAAAACAAGAATCTGTTTCCCCGTTTCATTTTTAATCTCGAATGAAACAAAAACAAGAAAGTGAAAAGCAGAAAAGCGGAAATGAAATTGGCAGTATAGTTTTCAAGCCAGATAGGATCATCATTTGCAACAATACAAGAGTAAATAGGACTATACTTTACAAAAGCAAAATATTTGCCATATGGGAATGCAAATGTTAACAGACCTCAAATATTTTTGCACAAACTAGCAGTTTTATAACGCTCTAAAGGAAATAAGATCACGTGATCTAACAACCCCTGTAGCAAAATGTTGTCAAGAACTTTGAAAATGTGTTAAAAGTCAAGCGCAGATTGGTAAAGGATTAAAGGCAACTTTTACTGCATTATTAACTTTTCTTTGATAACAACCTGATTGTGTAAAACTTGCAAATATTTAAAAAGTGGTTTTTTCATTAAAAAAGAGAAAAAATTTTATAAATAAAAATTTAATTATGCCTGATACATGTACAATTTCCTTACTTTGAAAATTAACTCTGAACAGGAATTATTTGCAATTTTGAAAATATAATTATGCTTTCAGAATAGGAAATTAAATATTTGTATAGGTAGCATTATTTTGTTTTGAAAATGTTCCTAACTCTTATAGATTTCTTTGTTTTTATTTGAAAAATTAAGACAACTTATTTGGTAAATAAAAAGTTCATTACATTTTTTTTAAAAGTTCTTAACTTCTTATAAAATCGACACTAATGACAAATATTTAGAAATTATGTATTTACTCAAAAATAAAGTTACAAATGCATTTTTCTCACTTGTAATTATTTGACCATACCCAATTTACATAAAAATTCTCAAAATATACCAAAAACAAAATAACGACATCTACAATATTTATTGCCGCTGATTTATTTATAACTTTACAAATAAAATTACTATATTTTCTTTTTTTTATATAAATTTGCCTATATTAATTCACTAAAGATTATAAGCATAAACTGAGTGGCCAAATTATTTTGATATTTTAAATTTTAAAATGGTTATCCACTAGATTTTAAAAATATCAATATAATTTGTAAAAAATATATATATATAAATAAACATTTTGTAAATAAAAAATTGATTACACATTTTTTTAAATTTGCATATTTTTTGAAATTTAGTCTTTCGTTCTAAATTATTTACTACGCTGAAAATATAATTTACAATAGTTGTATTCAAATTATTTTGTCAGAAACAGAAAAAAAGTCACTTTAAAGTCACTTTAGACAAATTAAAAGAAATTGAATAGCCCCATTACAATGAATCTAAAACCTATTTTAGATACATTTATAACACTAATTGATAACCCAAACTTTGGACATTTAAACTGGACCCCTTCTAAAACGAAAGTTCCATCAATGGCAGCAAGTTGCAATTATCATTTTAGACCAACATAAAATGGCCTCCAACGTTATCTGCCATAAGCTCATGCTGCCATCTATGAGCTGTACCTCGCAACAACCTAATGCTTTCAAAATAATATGGCCAACAGTGCATCATAAACAGGAGTTCTCTTCTAATGTTACCCATAATCCCACTGCATTAGGCTTACTTCCAAAAAAAAAAAACTTGAAAATATTTGCATTAGAAAAATGGTGCACATTATCGTAGTGCATGTTTCCATAATAAGCTATATGATATCCTTCACGAAAGTTTTCATTTTGACACTCCAGATTCAAACTTAATTTGTCAAATTCTAACCAATATTGCCAATCCCATGTGTTACAAATGGTATTTGTGAGGCATAAAACGCCTCGCATTTTGAATAGCAGTTAATAGACATGGCAATGTAGATATTGATTTGGGCATCATTTGCATCCACTGTGTATTGTAGAAATAAATTTGCCTGATGCTACAAGCTCATGTGCATGTAAGAAGAAGAAGAAGAAGAAGAAAAACTAACAGTAAGGAATATGTGCTACACAAGTCCCTTTTCTTGAGCTCAATCATTACACACACACCAGCCTATGATAATGAAAAAAGGGCATTTGGGAATGAAGTTATTCCATATGTATGCATATAGGATGACAAAAGGACTGCTATAGAGTTCAGGCAGACATATATGGATAACAAGCTTATCTTCCAAGAGACATTTCTCAATCACCTTATGCACATTTTCTGCAAAAATTACCATAGAATTTAGAGTTTGCTAGTATACACACCAAATATACGACTATGGATACATTTATAGCCGAGAGATAAAGTATAACACGTTAATATTTTAAAGCTGATGAAACATTTTCAAGAGTTCCTTTTTTTCCATTCATAAGTCTCATTTGTGGCAACATGTTTATAATGCAAGGAATGGGAAAGTAAATTTGAGAATGGAAATTCCAGTTTGAATCAGGCGTATACCATTAAGAAAATACATTCGTTTAAAAAGCCTGACTTGGTGGAAAATGCTTCAGTGAAAGCATTCATTTATTTGGGTAAATGCATGTTTCCATGAAGTAAGATTTTTCTTTAAAATGTATGTAGAATTCGCATTGAACAAGATTCAAATTAGATTCATCGAATTTACCAACATTCAAATGCAGGGACTCTTTGGAATTTAGGGATTTGCCAAGATTCTTACATGAGATTTACTGGAATATATCAATATTCTATGCATGAGGTTGACATACTGGGATTTATCAGGATTCTAATGAGGTTCATTCGAATTTACCAAGATTCTATTTGGATGCATGAGGTTTACTGGGATTTATCGGGATTCTAATGAGGTTCATTCGAATTTACCAAGATTCTATTGGGATTCATCAGATTTAGGCCTACTTGGATTTATCAGGAATCTAATGAGGTTCATTCGAATTTACCAAGATTCTATTTGGATTCATAAGATTTACTGGGATTTTTCAGGATTCTAATGAGGTTCATTCGAATTTACCAAGATTCTATTTGGATTCATCAGATTTACCATGCACTATTCAAATGAGATTCTTTGAAATTTATAATGATTCTATTTGGATTCATCAGATTTACCAAGATTAAAATGGGATTCTTTGAAAATTATTAAGATTCTATTTGGATTCATCAGATTTATCAAGATTCAAATGAGATTCTTATGAGATTCAATATAATTTACCAAGATTTTAATGAGGTTCACTGGAATTTATCCAAATTACTTATATATTCATCGGATTTACCAAGATTTAAATGAGATGAATTCGAATTACCAAGACTAATAGGAATCTTGGTAAATTCCAACAACTCTCACAAGAATATATTTTATTAATGTTAATATATTTTAAAATACATCTCTTAAAATACTATTTCAAAATGCACAGTCATTTTTTTCCAACATGAGTTCTATTGGGGAATTTCCATACACAAATCTCTTTAAACTTTTTATAGAGGGATTAAAATTTAGTGGAAGGGTAAGTGTCAAGCCGTTAGCCATCAGCTGATCTGTAAATTGCACGAGTTCCAAGATGGCGTCATGTCATCATTGATTATACTGCAATCAATAATTTCATTCTCTTCTTGAAGGTCATTCAAGATAAAGATAAATATCATCCCTATTCATTATTTGAGTTAAATTTCATTGTGAAATTAGTTTTAGAATAGGTATATATGCATATATGCTAAAATATAAGCTAAAATCATTTGAAGGAAGATTAAAAAAGTGAGAAAAAAAGACAGGATTTCAATATATTGACTTTTTTCATCAACATTTACATTTTCTATCAACACAATCTGCATTGTTCATGCAGGGAATTCAAATTAGCAAATGTTGCAATTTGTTATTTTCATGAAAAACTCAAAAGAAAATGACGAGAGAGAGTGAGTTGTGTGTGTATAGCTTTCATCCACAATCGATTTTTGATATGAGGATATTTGAAAACACTTTAGATTATTTAAAGGAAATTGCAATCTCCATTTCTATCATGAAAACTGCAAATACGGATTTTTTTTTTGTTTTGTCAGATGCGAGCAATTTCATTTGAAAAACTAAAACACTTCAAACCATGTTACACATAGGTTTAAACACAGATTTTTCAAAGATTTATTTTATCAGCTTTTCACAAATGCCATATAGAAATATCTGCATTATAATAATACCTCGTTAAGTAGCAGAATGTTGTTTTTAGAGTAAATGATATAGGTTTTTTTCAAATTTTCCCTTATTTTCATTGTTTGACTGTCAAATGGTGTGATAAGTGCTGAATTAAATCCGAGGAAGTTTGAATGTATTCAAATCTTCAATTCAATTCAATTCAACTCTGTACCCTACGATCAGCATATAATGATGCCATTTGGTAGGGGGGTTGTCCCACATTTAGGAGAATACTCCAACGTCAT
>JAQIXP010003341.1:0-13191 GCA_034700285.1 Proteroiulus fuscus
GAAAAGCATGGGTGAGAAGCTTGGTTTAAGGGGCTATTGAATTTCCCATGTACGAACTTTTGTATTTTTATTCTACAAAAACAAAAATATTTTGTGGCCTGAAAAACGTTTCTTCTACCCTACACCTAATTCTTAATCCCCAAAAAAATCTGCATTAAATTCGTATGATCCAATCTTCAGATCTCAGTATCATTCACGCCAGCTCAACTCAGTCCGATTACTACAATATAGATAGATATAATAGATTTATTCGAAATTGACTTTACACTCACTTTAAGTATCATACAATCATTGTTTAAATAAGTACTATTTTCCAATTCTTTAGAAGTGAATTTTGCAGGATTATACGTCAATAGGGCAAGTTGCGCAGAATTAAATTTTCTCCGTAGTGATTTTTTTTTCGTAGGATCAGTCCGAGTGGCGCCATTTTGGGATAATGTGCGCAAGCTGTAAGGAAAACTTACGGTGGGTAGTAAGGCTATGAAACAAAATTGAACATCGAAAATTTCGTGTTATGATACTTCAAAAACAACAAATATTTTGTGGCCCAAAACAGGTTTCTTCCAACCTACACCTAAGTGTTAAGCTTAAAAAAAATCGGCATGAAATTGGTATGAGCCAATCTCGAGATCTCAGTATCATTCACACCAGCTAGACTCAGCCCGATTACTACAATGTAGATGACTGTCTGTGGCAATAAAAATTGCTGCAAAGTTTTCATGTTGAAGAAATCACAGCGTTTCCAAAATACACATTAGGCGCCATTTTCCGTAGCTTTCGGCTGCTTTCATCAAGCATTAATACGTTGAGGCGACCCCTGGCACATGTATGTCTATGGCTTCACGAGAGCTCACGCCTTTATTCCAATAGATGGTGCTACATTAGATTTATAAACATAGCGTCTATTAAGGCTTCACATTGCCAAACAGATACAGGTGTTAAGATTATTTTATTTACTGATAGATATAGTCAAATGCAATCGCAATTTTCAAAATATTATAATTTTTAATGCTCTTTTTAATTAAATCAACTTGTTTAAATGTGAGACTGTCCCTTTAAATTTATTTATTTTTTATTCAATCATTTACTGCAGATTAGTCATATGAATTTTAACATTTATTCATTTAATGATAATAAACAATAATAAGGAGAATAACCCAAAAAAATTCAAAATACCGAATATTAATGACTTCTGGGATTTTAAACTCGAAGTAAAGGTCTAATTCTGTGTTAATCATCTCTTAACTTTAATTAATTATTTATCATAGTGAATAATTGTATAATAATGGAATAGTCAGAATCTTACTACATATATTTTTGAAACATATTGGCTAACAGGTCATTTGACTGACCTTAAAATGTCGTCCACTCTAAAGTTATTAGCTAACAGGTCATTTGACTGACCTTAAAATTACATCCACTCTGGACATATTGGCTAACATGTCATTTGACTGACCTTAAAATAACTTCTACTTCAGACTTAATATTATGTTGGTCTAAGAAATGACATAATAATGGCATTTGACCAAATGACCAAATCTGGTTATTTAGACCAAAATATGAGTTTTTAACGTCATTTTTTATTATGTTACTTGGGTATATAGCACAATGCGTCGTCCAGGCAACAGGGCAATCAATAATTTTCTAAGAAAAAACAATGACCTGTGCCACCCCAGGATAAGCGGGTACCTGGAAAAATTTAGCAGTGGAGATTTAATGAGCCGTTGAGTAAACCTGCTACGTGGGATACATCCAAAAATGCCTGCAAAAAAGATCCTTATTAAAACCATCCGAACAAAATTACCATTGGTGGGTCCTGTGGGTGGAGGTGAAAATAGAGCAAGACAATGCACGCACCAGTCAGAACAGGCTGCACATTTCCCATGCACAGTTAGTTATTTTTAAACTGATTGAGCAGTCCATTACAATTCATTTGTACAAACCCGTGGCTGACTATCACAACCAACCCATGCCATGGCGTATCAACGATATTCGCACTAACATGACCTGCCAATTGATAACAGCATTAAGGAAAACTCATCACCAGAATGCGAGGAATTTCTTGTTTACTCTGCACATTTATAAGAGTGGTGAGGATGGAAAGTGCTGACAAACTTGTAAACAGTTCCTCACGGGCAAGTCGCAGGTAAACATTGAAAGTGCCCTTGACATAGACACATTTACTGCTGTGGAAATACACCCTTAGGTACGATGTATTTATAAACTCAAATTTATTACATATAAAATAATTGTTATTAACTATTGCTGTTGACTATGATTTCACTAGCTTTGACTGTATTTCTAAGATAATGCAAAAACAAAGTTTTTATGGGACACAACCAAACTTGTCGTGCTCAGCTCAATTGGCTCCTCTTTCACAACTAAAACCATCTACTGCCGATATTTTTGGTAAGATGATACGATAAACTTAGTGCAACACATCCCCAGTGGTGGTTTTGAGTGTAACCCCAAAAATGGACATTAATAATAAATACGAAGATGATAATGACATTACTTTAAATTTCCCCACCATTGTGCATATAGTTGCTTATGTTATCACCTTGCCAATGAAGAATAAATACTACAACGTGACCTAACCTAACCTAAACGTAACCTATATAAGAAATTTTAAAAAAAATTGTAAATGGTAACCGAATATATATATATTTATAGCATGACTATTTACGATATGTATTTGTAATACCACACAACCTATCAGTTCTTTTTTATCCACTGCCGGATCATCCATTGTAAGGGTAGAAAAAACCCAATTAATAAAACATGAAACCTGTAACCAACAACAATGATACAATACTTCAAACACTTTAATCTTGATTTACTAACCTTTATTTAAACATGTCACCCTTCATGTGCAGATCTGATGCCATCCACCCCCCATCCTAGTGCCGATGAAAACTATCTTTTCAACACTATAAAATTGCAATGGATATGTATTGTAATGACGTGATTGGCTAATCATCCTCCCCCGCCAGATATGCAAATGACCTTATTTACATATCAGCATATCTTGCAAGTTTTGGCACACATGTGGATTCCTATAGTCCCCTACCATAACCCTGACCCTAAACATGTTAACTAAAGGGTTATGGATAGGGTTAATAATAGTTTAGTAATAATATTAACATTATCATTACTATTACCATCACTAATTTTGCAATAGGATAGTTATATCAGATCACCTAATTTTAGTAAATAGGATTACCTAATATAGGTGGATATATATACCTAATATAAGTGTACCTAATATGTGTATACCTAACATGGCTATACCTAATATGGGTACATCTAATATAAGTATACCTAATATAGGTATATATTAATAACTATTAAGATGATAAAGACATCATATTACCTATACTTACCAACTTTACCACTTTACTACCGAATACTCCATAAACCAACCTAACCTAACCTTTTTGGTAAATTAAACAAAATTTATAATAATTTACAAAAATTTAGTAGTAATTCAACAATTTTTTTCTGCAAATTTTCGATAATTTTGTCTTCAAATTGCGACAATATGTCCTGCAAATTTTGACCTATCAAAATTTGGACAATTTTGCCTGCTACTTCAAACAGTTTTTCCATTTGCCCCTTGCCAAGACATGATAGGAGCAAGAATATTGAAACACATCTAAAGGAGGCTAAATGGGAGAAATCGCGCAATATTATCGGCCATGTGGCACCATCTATGATCTAGTGTCGTTATTAAATACATTTAAGGGGTTTTTTTCTGGAAACTTTTAGGGGTTACCCACGCATCTAAAAATTTAATGAAAAATATAATTTTAATCTTGAAACTATATCCTATCTGTTTACTTATTTGGTTTTCCAAAAAATATAATTTGCTTAATGTTAGAAGTGTTCAAAGTTGAATGATATTTAGCCTTTTTACAATCTGCAAACTTAAAATAAAATATACCTTATTTTTTTGTGGTAAAATTAGCGAAGTAGTACTTTTGTATAATATAAATTTTATTTATTTAAAAAATTTTGTTAGCATAGCTCTAAGGGTACAAACTAGGATCTTTTTTCTTTCCAGCCTATGGGAGAGGATGGGCTTTAATTGATATATGTGTAGGTCATTAACTTGCATGATTTCAACCTTCACAGTTAACAAGCCACTGCCCTTTATACTTGTGCAAAACCTATATACTACCTTAGAGCCTGTATGTCTTGTAGGATTGGTGCCCAAACCCCCCATCTGATGTAAGAATAATCAGGTGATGGGATCAGATGGGGGGCTGGTCAATGTCAATCATGGCGTAATCTGATTCAGTGGTGGCCAAATTCTTTCATTGATGATGCCACGGCACCATCTTTTCTTTGTCAGTCAGGATTTGGAAATGATGAGGAACAGCTGCTTTGTAATATTCCTTTATTAATTAGTCTGCAAAGGATGGGTGCAGGCTTTGAGTTAGGCCTGGCCTTAATAAAGGCCATTTTTGAATCAACCTGAAGTTGTGAGTAATTCCAGGGAATTATTTAATAAAAAACGAGTCCAGTCGACATTAGTAAATGGGATCCTAAACGTGGGCAGGGAAAATCTCTGAGCTACCTGAGCCAAATTCTACATGGGGGAGGTGCGGGGTACCACCTGCTAAAAACGTTGGACCTATTCTGGTGTGAGTATAGGACTGAAATTAATCGAAATAGTGGTATTAATTTTGAAAAATTTTGATGAGTCACGGGCGCCATCTTGGAGTAGACTAGCGCCCCTGAAAGTGGAAAACGAGTCTTCCCTGCATTACAAGCAGTACAGCAGTGAAGCTCCAATTTCAAAAGGTGAAATTTTGAATGCAATTTGGAATATTTTTCTGGATTCAGCAAGGGCTTCGCCATCTTGGATTGCTGGTGAGCTGGTTTGCTTGTGTGGTGTACATGAGCAGGCCAAGAAGTTCAAGTGAGTCCTGCTTTATTGAAGCAGAATCGGATTCCTCGAAGGCGTTGACCGTACTATTTGTGGAAGGAACGAGGGATAAACATCCACGTATGGAGAAGGATAAGAACCGGCCCGGTGATGATCTGAAGCTTCACAAAGGTGAAAGATTAGAGAGAAGGGATTCGATTGTGAAGAAATTGAGAGAACATTTCGAGTCACCAGATATTGCAGCACCGTCGCTTTACCCAACAAAGGAGAAGGAACCTTTGCCCTTAGAGTTCGAGGGATACGAAGGTGACACGTTAACGTCTGTTTCGATCGATACGATGGTGGAGAAGAGCGAAGATAGTAATGAGAGTGTGGACATTTTCCCCGGGTTAAACGAGCTGGTGGAGCTAGTCTCGTTGACCACAAAGGCGGTCAGGGAATTAATGACGTCCCAGAAGTCACACGATACTCAGATGGATTCAATGGTGGAGGTGCAGCAATCGCTGAAGACAATGATAGCCGCTCACGACAATGCGTTAGCCAGACAACGGGCCATGCAGAAGACGTTTGGGGAGCAGATGGTGGAAGTCTGAAAAGCCCTCATAACTGTCTAAATACGGCAGGATAAAGCCCAAGCGCGCCAGGAGGAACAGATCACTCCTGAAAGAACAGGTAACTGCTCTTAAGGAGATGAAACTGGGAGCTCCTCGCAAAGACCGAGGACCGCTGGTGTTTGTGATTTTTCAATGGAGCTGGAGATCCCGATGACCATCTGGCAGTTTATGAAACAAAATGCTTAATGGACCATTGGACGGATGTGGAGATGCATGACAACTTTCAACGCACTTTGAAAGGTACCGCGGCACAATGGCACACAACATATGTGTTGGAAATAACAAAGAGTACCTGGGAGAAAACAAAAAAGATGTTTTTGGCTTATTTCCAATCACTAACGTATCGAGAGGACTGGATAAAGCTGGCGGAGGAACGAGTCCAACAGAAGAACGAATTGGTAAGGACCTACGTCACAGAGAAAGTCCGTCTCCTGGAGAGAGGGGGGTTGGTGTATTCTCCTCAGGATGTGGTGTTAAAGGTGCAGAAAGGCCTTAAAATGGAAATAACTTTAAGGATGGCTGGCGGACTTGCCTGAATGTGGAGAAGCTTATGCGAGTTGCTAATTCTATAGAGATAATGATCCAAGCGGAGAATGCTGCTGCTAGGGCTAATACGGTTAGAGGACGTCAAAAAGAACGTGATGTTCCCTCTACCGCTGAGAAGAATGAGGTTCCTAAGCTTAAACAGGCAACTGGTGGAAAGAAGTTACCTGCGGAAGCCGGACCGAGTCATGAACAGAGAAATCAAGGACGACTGGGCCGAGATGCTATACTTGTGCAAGAGTAGGACACGTTGCGGCTCAATGCAAATCAGGATTAGAGATAGTCTGCTACCGGTGTAATCAGCCTAGACATATCTCCCGGGACTGTCCGAAGCCGAAGGGCTATGTACCTTCACCTTGTGGTGCCAAGAGCAACGGAAGTGTCATGATGTTAAACCAGTTCCGAAGCATATTGGCACATTCGGTGAAACCTCAGGTGGTGAAAAACGGTACTCAGAAGAAAGTCATTCAGATTGACTTGTCAGAAAAAATGCCGGAGTGTCGAAGAGCTACGATTAATGAGCGATTACCGAGAGTTAAGGTGGTACTCCAACAAATCCTTGAACAACATGCGATTGTGGATTTCGGAGCATCGGTGACCTTCATTAGATAAAGTCATCTAAAAGGCATGCTGTGCCATGTTCGGAAGGAAATAACGTATCGTGTGATGGGTGTCCAGCAGACATGTCTCCCTATCGTCAATGAAGTAGATTGTGAAATTCGGCTGGCTGAACGGTCATTTTTTTGATAGATGACCGGACGCGTCATTCGGAGAACATGATACTCGGCACAAATTTTGCCAAGAAAGTTGGTTTCATGATAACTTCTCGGAGCTTCGGGTGTTTTATAAAGATACATACACGTTGATATCGGCACTTGAAGTGGCCTCTTGCGCTGGCAACCTAAACGGTTGCAAAGTTGGGGTGCCGGATGTGATCGAAGAGAACCCACTGGAAGAAGAAATAGTTGAAAGTCCGAAGGTGGAACTGCCAGAGAACGATCTTTCTCTGGTAGAGGACCAATGGGAGGAGGTAATTCCTGTAGCGAATTTAGTCGTGCACATCGACGAGCCGGTGGGTATTCCTGCGTGGACACAAATGAGTGAAAACAAGATTTGAACCGCTCTTGCGCTGGCAACCTAAACGGTTGCAAAGTTGGGGTGCCGGAGGTGATCAAAAAGAACCCACTGGAGGAAGAAATAGTTGAAAGTCCGAAGGTGGAACTGCCAGAGAACGATCTTTCTCTAGCAGAGGACTAATGGGAGGAGGTAATTCCTGTAGCAAATTTAGTCGTGCACATCAATGAGCCGGTGCGAATTCCTGCGTGGACACAAATGAGTGAAAACAAGATTTGAACCGCCGGTGGAAATAGCTACATTGGTGTTGGTGGAGCCTACGCACGACTTAATGGCAAAACACGGTGTGTGTCTAGAAAAAAGTGTATCACTAGAGGTGGGCTGTAACACGGAACAGCTCATCATGGTAAACACGACGGACCGGGATGTTTGATTGTGACGCTATATGACAGTGGGAACTGCGGTGTTTATGGAGGACTATGAATATTTGAATTTAGACGATGATGACAATGTAGGACAACAGTAGGAAACTGCAGAAGGTGACAGTTGGAGGGCTTCGCGAACCCGCCGACTTAGCCTAGAACATAGGACCTAACCTAACACCAGAAGAACGAAATGAGTTGCTCGAGCTCTTGCGTGAGTTTCGAGACATCTTTGCAGACAAACTGCAGAACACACGAGGAAGGTCATAGACGCAGAACTAGATGCCATGTTGAAACATGGAATCGTGCGACAAAGCAAAAGTCCGTATGCTAGTCCAGTGGTTATTGTGACTAAAAAGGATGGTGGCATGCGTTTCTGCATTGACTACAGGAGACTTAACGAACAGACCAAGATTGATACTGCAGTACCCTCTGCCGAGGATTGATGATGCTCTAGACTCCTTGTCGAAAGCAAAGTACTTCTCATAATTGGATTTAGCAAGTGGCTACTGGCAACTCCGCATGGCTGAAGAGGACATCAAGAAGACTGCGTTCTCTTGCAATTGGGGCTTGTTTGTATTTGTGAGAATGTCGTTCGGGTTATGCAATGCGCCGGCAACAATGCAGAGGGTTTTGGATATCCTTTTGGCACATATCAAGTGGGAAGCTTGCTTGATATATCTTGACGATGTGATTACGTACGGTGAACTCTTTTGAATCATGTTGAATAGACTACGGATGATTTTTCAGCTATTCAGGAGTGCGGATTTGAAATTCAAGCCTTCAAAATGCTTCTTTGGATATGACAAAGTTGCGTACCTAGGCCATTTGGTGTCAGGAGCAGGAGTCGAGGTGGATCCTGAAAAGATCCAGGCTGTAAAGAAGTTCCCACAGCCAACCACAAAAATGCAACTACGTAGTTTTATTGGTTTAGCCAGTTACTACAGAAGATTTTTTGAGCACTTTGCAAAGATTGCTTCACCGCTGCACAGACTGACAGGTGAAAATGCAGTTTTTCAGTGGGATGGTCATTGCGAACTGGCTTTCAAGGAGTTGAAATCATTGTTGATAAAGGTGCAAATTCTGACAACATTTGATCCTATGCAGACTATATTGTTGCACACGGATGCGTCTACGTTGGGCCTTGGAACAGCCATGTACCAAGGAGAAAGGAAGGACAAAAAGGTGCTTGTCTAAGCCTCGAGGTGTCTGAACAACCATGAAAAGAATTATGGAATCCCAGAATTGGTGGCATTGGCCATTGTCTAGGCGGTGAAGAAAAACAGACACTATCTCCTGGGACAGCATTTTAACATTGAGACGGATCATCACTATGCTGGCTCCAGAAGATGAAGGATCCAAAAGGCAAGCTAGGGAGATGGATGTTGGAGATGACCGAACATCAGTATTCAGTAGTGCATAAGAGTGGTATTTTGCATGTTGATGCTGATGCCCTCTTGAGGTGTCCTCTGCAGCAACCTGCTGGAGAAGAGGACAAGGTATACATCACGGTTGCAATAACCTAAATTGACTTATGGGATACACTACGATTCAAGGAGGAGCAAGCCTTGGACGAGTACACTAGTAAGATGCTCAAGGAGCTTCGGAGTGAGGACTGTAGGGCAGTGGTCAAGGAGAATCACAGTATTGTGAATGGCCTGCTCTATACTCTCATCAGTGATGATCTTTATCAGTTTGGTGCTGGAGGTGCCCAAGACTGAGGTGGGTCATGATACGGAGGTAAACTGTCATTTGGGGACTGCAAAAATGTTAGCATGCATCAGGACATTTTACTGGCCCGGTATGACCAAGGATATCGAGTTGTACGTAAGAACCTGCGATAATTGTCTGCGGATGAAGCCGTTGAGTGGAAAATGGCCTGGGCTTTTGCAGTCGATAGTGTCGGAGGGACCGCCTGCAAGCCATTGGGGTCTTGACTTCATCGGACCATTACAAAAAGAAACGAATAGGGTAATGTACATCCTGATTGTGGTGGACTTCGTGACCCGGTTTATGGTAGTAAAGTGGTACAGAAAGCGACTGCCCTGTCGTTTTGGAAGTTTCTCTTGGAGCAGATTGTCTTTCGTTTTCGGTGGATTCGCCATTTAATGACCGATCAAGAAACCACATTTTCTGGAAACGTGACACAGGAATTTTGTGAGCAGTTCCGCATAAAACATCGTATGATGACTCCGTGTCATCAACAAGGAGATGGCTTGGTGGAAAGAGCCAACAATACATTGAAGATAATAATACGAGCCTTTTTGGAACTGCAGGCAACAGAAAGATTGGCCAGATTGGTTGGATTGACAGGCAATGGCCTACAATACAAGCGTGCAGGCCTTGGTGGGCTATACACCGTTCTTTATAATGCACGGGTTTCATGCGACCACGGCTCTGGAAAGTGTGTTGCCATCGCCGCTGCTGTTGGCCGGCAAGCTGCCAGTAGAATGAGTTCGGACCCGGGCTATGATGAAGCTATGGGAGAGCCAAGCCCGTCAAAAAAAGGCCTATGACCGCACTCATCGAGATATGCACTTCGACATCAATGACCTGGTGTTGGTCGAAGACTTGGCACCGGTGAAAGGGTTGGCCAAGAAGCTGAGACAACCGTATAAGGGTCCAGCAAAGGTGGTAGGGATTAGTGCGGATGGCCTAAACTACACCTGTGAATATGTAAATGTGCAGGGCTGTAAGAAGCAAATGCTGCAGCACATCTCTTGACTCAAGAAGTATGAGCAGCATAACCGCCGATTCGTTTAAAAATCAAGAAAACTGCAGATGGACATGGCATTGTCCCGGTGATTCAATTGATGGCGATTCAATCGAATACGGTGGAAGAGAAGAAATATCCATTCAGGGAGGGTGTTGATCTCTGGGATGAGCAAGGGCTCTGGAATCCAGGACCCGACGTTCCACTCCTAGCAATGTAATGTCATGGGGAAAGCAGTCCAAAACTTCTGAAAATGGCTTTACCAGGAGTACGAGCAGCACATGAGGATAACCCATGGAACTGACTGAGTAAAGCCCATCAGGGAATGAGATCCAAGCTGGCCAGACTCTAGGAAGCAAGAAGTACCCGTTGAGGAAATTTATTCTTAAGGTTTGGAGCCAGAATTGGTGTAAATTTGGCTTTTTTTGTGACATAGTGCTTTTCTGGTTAATTGGTGAATTTGCAGAATGAAATAGTGATTTAATTACCAACTGGTGTGTTGTTATAACTTAGACAAAGGTGTTTGAACTCGGAAAATGGTGGTAATGGCATATTTCATATTTTTATAATTTCAATTTGCCGCCCGTTTTTCCGGTAGGTGGCGCTCGGACACGTGTTTGTACCAAACAGGTGATGTCATGGCGCAATGTATGAAAAATGACGTAACCACGTACTTGGGGGACCAAACCTATTGTTGGCCCCATGTCAGAGGTGTCCATTTTGTAGTTGGTGTACATGAGGTGGAACGATTTTGCTGGTGAGCGAGCAGTGACAAAAAATTTGGAATCAGAGCCGAAATTAAGGTATTTCTTTCTAGATTTTATTGAATTTGAGTCAAGGGATAATAGTTGAACACTCGTTATAGTAGAGAGAGAATTTTGAATCGTTATTATAGTGAAAATGAGTAAAATTAGCGAGTGGGAGTTAGTTAGGCTTAAAGCTATGGCATGATGGAGAGCTGATAGTTAGTAGATACATGGAAAGCCCATACTAGTACGATTGGACAGGGTGGATTGATTTGGTAATCCACAATGGTGGTCCTAATAGTTAAATTAGTATTATTGGTAAATTGGTATTATTGATAGATTTAGTTTATTCTGCGAAAATAGGGTGTAGGTAAACTGTCCAGTGGGTTAATTGGTGAGGTGGAGTAGTTAGCTTTGTCTAATGGTGGTTTTGGTGTTTTTGTTGGTGAATAGATGGCGGAATGTAAGGATTTGAGTAAGCCTAGATATATCCTGACAGAGGAGGAGATGGGGAGAATCCCTACGTGTGCAGAAATGGCTGTTATCTGCATGCGGGAAACAGCCTATTTTCTTGAAGAGGAGAGCAGAACTGAGCGGATTATTCACCTCAAGAGGCATTGTGTTCTGCCCCTCGAGACAAACGAGGCACCCGTTATGCCACATGATGCTGATGTACCACTGCTGGTGGGCGTGATCCAACCTATCATGGAACTGGACGAACCAGAAGACAATAAACCGGAACTGGAAATCGAGGCATCCAAGGAAGAAGGTGCTGAGATGCTGCCATCCAGTTTGATGGTCGTTGACGAGGTCGGCGAAGATGACATCTTGGACCTGGATTACGTAATGGGGACAGATGACTGGGACATGCTCCCAGTTGTAGCAAGCCTGTTGGGCGGACGTCCAACAAAAGCCGAGTGCCTACGAACATCAAGCGGCAGCATGATCAAACCCGGGTGATGCCGAGGAAGTCGAAGCCATACCGTCCAGCCTTGTATCGAGGCCTCGAACGTCCGAAGCAGTTATCGAAGGCGGCTGAGAGGGTGATGGCCCAGAGGCTGAAGAATGACGCCCAGCCGGTAGTAGCAGTTCCAGTTCCCGCCCTGTAAGCAGTCATAGATCTCAAACCCACAAGAAAGAAGTGTTTCAACTGTGGCAGGTATGGCCATATAGTGGTGCACTGCCCTGAGCCAGTGAGACAGGACGGTGTCTGCTATTTGGACCAGGAGACCGGTTACGTGAGGAAAGATTGCCCAAAGAGGAAGGAGAAGTCTGACAGTACTCAGCCTTCAGATGTGAGTGTGGAGAAAGTCCGGTGGAGGAAGCACAGTCGAGATGACGATGACCAACCAACAGGCATTTGGCCAAAGTTTACCATATATCGAGAGGGGTCAGTCCCCCTAGAATTTGGAAAACGGGTATACCACGAGCAGAGTATATCGCGGGCTATAGTTTTATTTTTGTAATTTAATAAGTTTTGACTATTTTTATTTGTACGTTCTCAATTGTCTCTAGGTCTTGGCTGGCAACTCCCGCTTGGTGGACCAAGCTGAGGCTTGGCAGGAGGGTGTAGGATTGGCGCCCAAACCCCTTATCTGATGTAGGAATAATCAGGTGATGGGATTGGATGGGGGCAGGTCAATGTCAATCATGGTGTCATCAATGATCTGATTCGGTGGTGGCCGAATTCTTTCATTGATGACGCCACGGTGCCATCTTTTCTTTGTCAGTCAGGATTTTGGAATGTTGAGGAACAGGTGCTTTGTGATATTCCTTTTGTAATTATTCTGCAAAGGACAGGTTCAGACTTGGAGTTAGGCCTGGCCTTAATAAAGGTCGTTTTTGAATCATCAACCTGAAGTTGTGTGAGTAATTCCAGGGAATTATTTAATAAAAATGGAGTCCAGTTGACATTAGTAAATGGGATCCTAAACGTGGGCAGGTTAAATCTCTGAGATACCTGTGCCAACTTCTACAGTCTGGTCTATCAATATATAATTATATTAGAGTTTGCAATTTACTCAGATTTAAAAAATCCGAGTAAAAAATTTAAAAAATTAAATAAATATGTGTTCGGATATATGTGAAGAGATTGCAAAAAATAAATTTAAATTAAGGGGGCTGTCCACACTTTTAAAAAATGCATGCTCCTATGGGAATCTCCATGTTAACTAACGGTACACATTAA
>JAQIXP010003342.1:0-13189 GCA_034700285.1 Proteroiulus fuscus
TAACAAAAAAAGAATGCATCAAGTTTTAGTAAATTTAATTGTCCTTCATAAAAAATCAAGCCCCGTCAATTTATGTTAAGCCATTATCGATTAATTTGTACCGGCACTTAACATGGAGATTCCCATAGGAGCATGCATTTTGTTGATAGTGTGGACAGCCCCTTTAATTAATATCAAAATCATATTAAGACCTAATTAATTTAAACTTATTAAAATTTCTTATTAATGTACTATTATAAATATTAATTATAGACCTATTTTTGGGAGTACCAGTTTGGAATCGCGAGATATTAATTACTATTGTGTAGCGTGTAGGATATATTAATACTGTGCTATTGTCGCTCCACTAAAATTTGTATATGTGCCAATAGGTATCATTTAAGTTCAATTTTAAAACACACTTTTCTATAAGATTGTCATCCTGGGTTCTTGGGTTCGAACCCCACTCAGGGTTTTTTTCGCCTGATTTTTATACTGGTATTTCATACTGTTATCAGCACAGCACTGGTTTTTTGGACTACTGATGTCAGTGTAGCACTGGTACCAGCAGTCAAAAAAAAACCCACAACAAATTAGCACTGGTATCAGCATAGTGGTCGAGTACTGATCTTTTCACCAGCATTTTTTGTTAGACCAAATGTTTTTGTCTAAGAAAGTCAGGGAAGTCCATTTACAGACTTTATCATGAAACTTAAAATAGTAATAGAGTGAGCTGCCATTGATTCATAGGCACATTTGGGGGGGAAGGGGCCCAGGGGCCCAGGCCACCCCTTGAGCTCTGAAATACATGGTAAAATTCCACCGGGCCCTCCCATAGATCTAAAATACATTGTAAAATTCCACCGGGCCCCCCTAACAGCAGGTCTAAATGCGCCTATGCATTGATTCCTTGTATAAGTTTACCTGGCTTTTCATGCTAAAGTTTTTTTTTCTGACTTCTCTTATCAATATCAAAATTCCAGCACCTTCATGGTTTTCCAAAGATGCTGCCAAGGCTAGTGCCAGAGCTGATGCCAGCAGAATTAATGGTACCGGAAGTACCTTGTTCATGGTGTGGTTGGTCGGGGACTGTTTAAGGACTGATGGGTACATGCAGAGATCATGCCGTAGATATACTAGTGGCTTATCAGATCAAGATATATTTGTCAAGTATTGATTTTATATCTATTTCTGTAAAGAATAAAGTTAACTTTTATGCATTGGTTAATTATGTCAGCCATGTTAGGAGTCTATAGTATTCAAAAGCTCAGCCATCTGGTGAGAGTGAACTTAACTATTAAGCATTGACTGTTTGTGTCAGCCATCTTAGGAATCTATGGGATCCATAAGCTAGCCATCTGGTGAGAGTAACATTTACTATTATGCATTGGCTGTTTGTGTCATCCATCTTAGAAATCAATGGAAACCATTTGCTAGCTCGTTGATTTTGGTTGAATTTGAAAAATCTATTTGCTCTATAAATCAATGACAAGTATGTTTCACTCATATTGAATCAGTCTGATTGCATAGATAAAATTATAAGTCAGATAATGACTTTCATGGGCAGAAGTTACCACGGCTACTAAACTCAGATTCAACTTGAAATTGGTCCAGGTGCGCACCCTGGTGGCAAGTTTGGAATTAAGGTCAAACAGCCTCAACCAATTATCATGAAAGGGTGGTCCCCTGTCACAATGGGAACTAGGATAGATAACACCTTGACAATAGAGAGCTCGACAAACAACCAATGAGGAATGACTCATTTCTGGTCTTATTTGAGGGTGAATCAGAGTTTAACTATTAGATGGTGTTAGTAGCAGTTAATACTGGCTTAATTTTGGCACGTGTGAATCTCATGCTCAACTCATTCCTAAGCTCAAGTTAAGGTGTACTGTTCCCATGATGCTTTGCACTTACTGGCATCCAAGTTGTCTGCCGCCATGACAGTGCAGTGGTGGAAAAGGTCAGTTGTGGAAGAATTTTTAAAAAGTTCAAGAGAAAATTTGAAAGAGTGATGTTGAACATCGTTTTAAAGGGAAAGTCCCACTTCAAGACCAGTGATTTTTAAATGCACAGATCCCTCAACTTATTTGCTGAAATGCAATAATAGCGCCAAATTGATGAATGTGACTACCTGCCAGCAAATATGTAAATATCTTTACTAGCTGGATCGCATCACTATCTATGAGAGAGGCTTGTCAACACTGGCACTAACAAATTCGTTTCTGGCTTCAATTAATTTCAATGCGATAGTCATTATATATTGTAGCAAGATGAAATGAGAGATGATATAAAAGATGAGTGCTACGCACAACCATATTGTATCATCCAATAACAAGTTACATATGACGTTATATAACAAGTTGTACAACAGACGTATAACAAATTTTGTTTTATAAAGGTGCACCCACACTACATCTCAAAATGTGTTATGTATATATAACGACTCCTTTTTGAGGTACTCCGATCGTTACATTGAAATAATGCCGAGGTTCGTTATGAGGTCATTCCGAGCGAAGCGAGGAATGACGAATATAACGGACAGAGGATTATTTCAATGTAACGGGAGGAGTACCTCAAAAAGGAGTCGTTATACAACATAACACACACTGGAAAATTTGGAATTTCACTGACTTTTAATGAGGAAAACTTTGAAAAAGTGTTAGTGGTCGTTATATTCGGGTACGTTATATGTCATATTCGAGTTTTTAATTGGCTAATACAATCATTTAATTGGTGTCACATGATCTATTTTTTCCATGGAAGAAAATAAACTGGAATAAACTGGTTTTTTTGTTGATGATTATCTTTTTGATCAGTTAATTGGCGTCACATGATCAAAAAATAATCAAAAACACAATCTTGCACAAATTCAAGGGTCACTTTTTTCCTTTTTTCCTGAAATTCTATTGGTCGAAAAAAGTTGCAACTTTTGTGGTCATTATACAAATTAAATGACTCCAATTTTAGGTACTGATACCAGCCCAGTGTGTGTTATAAGCAAGTTTTGAATATACTCAAATAATTTACAATTATGAATTTTAGAACTTGATTCAATATATCAAAGATGGAGAAAGGAATGTGCACATTGGAAAATATTTGGAAATATCATAAGTCAGTATGAAGTCATGGATGGAAATGGCGCTTTCTTTGAGATATTCATAAAATCAAAGCATATAGGTTTTTTTTCTTGGAAAAATAATAAGAAATTGATTTCAAGCGACATGTTATTAAGTCAGAGGCGATTCTGTGGGATGAACAATATTTTTTGGTGCAGTTTCCATTTAATTTATGGTTTAACCTTGAATAATAGCGTCACTCTACATAATGTATGATTAATCTCTGATGTAATAAAATTAATAGTTTTAAATAAATTATATAACTGCATCAATAATATCTCATTTCAGTGTCCGTGTTGTGTTATTTCCTGATTTCTCCATGATTCAAGAATTCAATTGCCCGAAAACGTCGTATCTGCTTTTCTCGCCTTTTGGAACAGTTTTAGCTACCTGGGAGTTGTATACCGGTACATTTTCTCTCTTTTTTTCCATCTGCTCACATATTTACTAATGAATTATTCACCATTCTGCTCATTTTGTACACAATTCAGCTAAAAAGGATACACCTGAACTTTCTTGCAATCTGCACATTTGGGACATGAAGACTGGGCAGTGTTTAAAGGCGCTTCATCAAAAACGGCAAATTGGCTGGTAATTTTTTTGCTATATATTACATTAATAATGTCACTAGTCACGGCAACATGGGTTCAAGGTCACATTTTCCTATAATATTTGTATTTTGAGAAAAAAGAATTTATTGTAATTTGTTTATTGGAAAGAAATTCCTTCAGTGATATAATTTGGGGAATAAAAATCATGTTGTAATATTGTTTTATTTTGAGAAAACATGAGTTTGGCACAATTTCTTGAATTTCTAGTTTCTATTGAACTGAAAAAAAGTCTTACTTTTATTCTTCCCTTCTAATTTTTTTTATAGGGAACCACAATGGAGTGATGATGAAGCAATAGTAGGGCGTAATGTCAATAACGAAGTTCATTTCTATGAAAACCAATGCTTTGGTAACAATTATTTTAAATAATTTTTTTTATTATTATTTCTTGATTGAGTTTGTGAGCTTTTTTACATTAGTAACTTTATTTTTTTTTTTATAACCAGATGCAATAGTGAAGAAGATTTACTTACAAAAAGTTGCTGAATTTAAATTGGCTTTTGGAAAGCCACCATACCATGTAGTCTGTTATGTTCCGGGTACAAAGGTAAGTTTGTTCAATTGAAATAATCGACAGATGTCACAGGATTAATTCTTAACAGATCCACTATAAAGTGCCAAATTTATGCATTTGTTACTTATTTGAATGTTGCTTTATGGATAAAACTTCCAAGTAAACCATAAAGTACAGCGACAAAACTAAAAAACCTTTATCAATCAAGCAGCTTTAAAATTCAAAATTGAAATTGGAACAATTGCAGTTTTAAAAATAGTAGTAGCTTGAATTTTTTGCAGTTTATTTGTAGTCTTAAACTGCAGAAAAACTAGTTTTTCTGAAAGTTTATGAAATAACCTGCTTAAGTTATGCAGTTTTTCTTTAAAAAAACGTGCAGGTTTTTTTTCCTACAGTTTTTCTGCAATTTTTATATAGTATTTTTTGTAATCTTTCCACAGTATTTCTGCATTTTTGTCTACATTCTAGTGATATAAAAAAACTGTAAAAAAAACTTGCACATTTTTTTTTTACAGAAAAACTGCACAGATTATGTAGGTTTTTGTTTCATAAACTTTCAGAAAAATTTCAGTTTTTTTGCAGTTCAAGACTGCAAATCTACTGCTATAAATTGCAAATAAACTGCTCATACAATGTGTGAAGGAGCAGTACCTCAAATGTTTGTTTATTTTACAACAATCCTCTTTCTTGTTAATAAATACGGTTCCTTCGTAAAAAAAAATTAAATTTGCAAAAAATAACAACTCCCTATTATTCTCTAGGGACAGCCATCAACGGCTAAGCTATTCAAATATCCACTTTTCGAGGGTAACTCTGCTGTCATCGCAAGCAAGAGTTTTTTCAAAGCAGACAAGGTGGATATGAAGTGGAACAACGTTGGTGGGATTGCTATTTAATATTAATACGTGCTTATACATCTTAGATTAAATATGCATAGAGTATGCAAGACTGTTACTAATGTATGCTAGTGTGACTGAGATGCTATATTCTTTAAATTGGGAATCATTGCGATCTTGAAGGAAAGATTTTAACATGGTTCGAAAGGTTTAAATTGAAATGTAATTTAAATTTAGTTTCAAATATCTTTAAGGCAAATACTAACGCTAGAGGTGGGCATGTTCACTCCAATCCTCTGAAGAAAATTTGTATTAGGACAGATGCTTATTATTAGTATTTTTTCCTTACGTTCTATAAGACAATGGAATAATCTTCCTAAAAATAGTTCCCAATTTTTAGGAATTCAATTTAACGATGATGTTTAAGTTGCACTGTGGGAGCATTCTCCTGATTGTGGGATATCCCCAATACCAAATGGCATCATGATATGCTGATCGTAGGATACTGAGTTTAATTGAATTGAATTACGGTATATAATTATTTAAAAAAAAAAAAATTTCTCACAAATAGTTAATCATCAGCTAAAAAAGTTTCCTTGTGAAGAGCACAATTTCTGTAGTTTTTCTGATGTTAAAAACAGCAGGTGGCCTGATTATACATCAGAAAACTTGATTACAGGTACTACAGAAAATTATGGATTAGCACAGAGAATAGGAATTCAACAGAATGCTTGTGACCTACTACAGAACAGCTGTGGATTTATAGGGGAAGTTACTATTGCAGAAATACTGCACCACATAACTGTGGCTAACTGTAGGAAAACTGGTTTTATTGCAGAAAAACTGGATAACTGCAGAAAAACTGTGGTAAATTGTAGGAAAACTGTGGTTCGCTGCAGGAAAATTGGTTTTTAACAGGAAAACTCTGGTTTACTACAGAAAGACAGCAAAAAACCTGACTTTTAACTGCGAAGAATTACAATAACGAAAAATCAGTTTGAAGTTGTTATCGCTCACAAATAATCCAAAAAAAGAAAAGAAATGAGGGCAACTATAATGCAGTGTAATAACACTGCCTTCATTCCTTTTTCAAATACCAGTTGTTTCCCCTTTTCTGCTGTTTTCCAGGGTATATTGTATATTTTATATGATTTTTTGCTGAGTCTCTACCTGCACCAGGAATGGAGGGATTTTTGGGGTGTTAATTGTTCTGCTGGTTATCTTACTATGCTGTCATTCCCATTTAAAAATTGTTTAGCCAAGTTTTAACAGTATGGCACTCATTTAGTAAATCTGTATATGCTTATTTAAGTTTGTAGCAAGTACCATCTCAGTCGCAATTTTTTAAGTCCTTATGTTATGGGATTTATAAACCATGCACATGATCTTAATTTATTTTGCCGATTTCGCTGGGTCCTAGTAAGAAAGCTTTCTATGGCAATAATGGAACTAATTCTGGCATTAATCTTGAGCATAAATGTTTAACAGAATTAATTCTAACAAATTGATTAATCGAAGACCTCAGCATAATTTCCAGCATGGGTTGCATCTTGGTCATGTCACATACCAGCCTGGCTTACTAACATTGCCAATAATAAGATATGAGATCAAAAACCTCCTGAGTCCCAATTTTTTGTTTTGAGGAAAATGCATTTAAAGAAAATACAAGTTTATTTCATTAAAATAAGTTATTTTTGAAGAAAATACAAGTTTTATTTCATTAAAATTAGTTATTTTTAAAGAAAATTCAAGTTTATTTCATTAAATTTAGTTATTTTTAAAGAAAATACCAGTTTATTTCATTAAAGTTAGTTATTTATAAAATCTGAGCTTAATATTTAAAGTAGAAACTTGTAATTTAGTATGCACCATCACATTTTGGTTCCCTTGAAGGAAATCTGCTTGTGTTGAGTCCACTTTAAACTGTACCCAAATTTTAGGTACCTAATACCAAAATTTTGTTCATGGTGATTTTGATATTTTTCTTCTTCAGTGGTCAAAATGAGCAACTTTTTCCTATCTTACCCCAAATTTTTTTGAAATAGTGGCTAGAACAACACATTAACTATAATTTTATGTAAATATCTCATTTTCAGCAAAAATCGACTCATGTGGTTATTTGATCTCATATCTTCAATGTTGGTTCTAAAATATCCAATATGCCATCATTGGACAATGTTGGTTCTTATTAACTAAACTTTTAATTATTATTGTTGCTTACCAATTTCATTCTATTCTAGTTAATAAATTTTATACAAATTTAAAAACAGGATCTTCAGTTTTGGTATTAACAAGCACTGATGCAGACAAATCGGGTGGTTCCTATTACGGGGAACAGAAACTCCTTTTACTGACAATCTCCGGCGATAGCAGTTTTATTCAGCTAGGTAGGATAAGTACTGAGGGATTTCAGGTGGTGATATTTATATCCTACTGAACTATGTTTTCTTCTAGGCAAAGAAGGTCCTGTCTATTCAGTAGAGTGGAGTCCATTGTCTAACGAGTTTTGTGCTGTTTATGGTTGTATCCTTGCTAAAGTCTCTGTGTAGAAAAAAATTCTTTCATTTTCGAAGTCTCATACTTTTAAAGAAACCAGGTTTAATTTAATAAAGCTAAATTTCGTAAAACTTAAGAATAATAATAATATCTTTGTATCGATGGATTATCCTTAAAGTATTTTCAGATATGCCGGCCAAGGCCACTCTATACAACACAAAAGGTGATGCTACATTTGACTTTGGCACCAGTCCACGCAATTTGGTCTACTATAATGCATTCGGGAATAATATCCTTTATTTAACTTTATATACTAAAAGGTAGTGCCCATATTTCACACCTTTACAAAAATAATATAAGTTGCCTTAAGAAAACAAAATACAGTAAGTTTAAATTAATTTTATTTGGCACAATGATCATGATTTTTCAAATCAGAAGTTCAGGTCAATTCAGATTTGTTAATCGTCATTGTTGCAAATTTAATTCTTGACAATCGCAATTTTTGGGCCAACTACATTACATCACAAATCACGATTCCATCAAGTTTTGATTTTGGTATCTAAAACCTAATTCCAAAATCACAAAAAATGATAATTGCCTTAACTAAATCAATCTTGGTTCTTGCCGGTTTCGGCAACTTGAATGGTCACCTGGAATTTTGGGATTTAAAGAAGAAGAAAGAGATTGTGCGGATTCAGTCTAGGGACACTACCTATCTTGAGTGGTCTCCGGATGGAGAGCATCTTATGACTGCGACTCTCACTCCCAGGTTGCGCGTTGGCAATGGGTAAGCAGATTCATGATTTTTTTTCCCACAATGGTACTGCATTTTGTAAGAGACCTATTGAGACATTTAAAATTACCGGTGATAACATCCAAGAAAATGTGAAAAACTGCAGTATCTCCAGTTGTTTACTGACTTGTTGTAAACTGCCATTTCCCCACCAATTCTTGATATGTTCTGAGGTTTATTTCCAGTTTTTCTGATGTATTATAAACTGAAGTTATTTTCTAAGTTTTGCTATCTGTGGTAAACTGGTTTCCCCCCAGTTTTTCTGCAGTATTTCAGTGACTTTAAATAATACAGTTACTAAAGAAAACAAAATGATAACTGTTGTTTAATTTTTCTAGATATAGAATTTGGCATTACACTGGTAGCTTGCTTAAGGAATTCTGTTGCCCTCCAGAGGTGGAACTATGGGAAGTGCACTGGAAGCCATGCATTCCCGGCACGTTTCCCGAAACTAGAGTAATTTATACACCTGTGCCTAGTATTACACCAGCAAAGCCAGAAGGTAAATAATCTCGTGTTTTATCATATGCACAAATTGAATTATTTTAAAATGGCAGTATTGAATAAGGGATTTACTACAGTGACTTATTTATGGTGCTTGTGGCATAGATGACATGGAGTAGTTACATTTTGATAGCTTAATTCAGAAGTAGCGAATGAGCCAAAAAATGCTTTCGAGATAATAGCATTTTTATGGAAAAACTGTATAATTTGGAAAATAACAATGTTAAAAGGGTGAAATTGGGGGACAGAGTAAACAATAAAGGTATATAGCCTATATTGTGTAGGGAATGTTCTAATTTTTGTTAAACAATCAAGTTAGTAAATTAATTATGTAATTTAAGAAATAAAAGGCTTAAAAATGTACATTTGGGTATGACTTTGATTAAGTTTGCAGGAAAACAAAATAAATTAAAGTGTAGCTTAAAGTAGTGAATGTGCACATTCATTAGTTTGTTTTTTGAATAAAGTGAATTCAAAAAAAGTAGCGAATGTGACAATGTTCATTTGCTGCTTGTATTGTTATAAAAATCCATGTCAAGAGCAATTTTTCAAAAGTAAACTTAAAGAATGGTACTATTTATGGATGATACCTTGTTGGATATTCACTACTCTTCACTTCTGTAACTTTAACAATTATTGGTTATTAGGCACACTTACAGGATCACAATGGTTCACGTCTTATCTCATTTGTGACAAATTGGCTCATTCGCTACTTGTGAATTAAACAATCGATATTTGCTCGCCGTGCAATTCTAGCGGTCAATATGGTACTGTCTATATAGCAGTATTTTCTTTGATTTCCAATGTTTTGCAATAACTCTAATTACTTATAGTTAAATTCAATGCACATATTAACTATTGTGCGTAATCCTATATTTTAGAAGATAGTTTGCAATAAACTGAGACTCCTTTCAAACTTCTTTTTAGCCTCTAAGGAAGCTTACAGACCTCCAGCAGCCAGGGGATTACCAAATACTTTCAAACTACATGAGGATTATGAGCAAGCATCTAATGTCAAAAAAGGAAGTGAAGGTATGAAAGTAAATTGTTTCATACATGTATATTTTTAAAATTTTAAGCTGAATCATCGAATCTTTTTGTTAAATTTTGCTCGATTAATTATCTTTGATATTGGTATATGCATCAATATAGATAGCGTAAGTTACTATAATGTAGTTGACCTAACCAGCAATGTAGTTAATAGTAAACTACATAGTTTCGACAGCAATTCTGATGTTAAAAACTGCAAAAAATGTGATGTACAGCTCCATTATGGAAAATTAAAAGCTGTGGAAAAAATGGAGATATAGTCTCCAAATGAGTATTGTGCAAAAAATTGCATAAATTATTAAGTCTTACTGTAGGGATAATTATTTCACAAATTATTCTGCAGGTTTATTTTCATAATGCATTGGATTATGAAATTAGCAATAAAGTGAGACATCAAATAATTCCTTGAATAAATTTACTTACTGACGCCAAATTCCAAATTATGTAATCACCAAGTTTTACCATTTATTGATTTCCTTATTTCAAATTAACAAGTTAGTTAAAAGTTTGAATGTTAACTTTGCTTTCCAATTAATAATCTCCGGATTTCCATGTCAGTGTCTATATGAAAATTTGCTTTGGTTATTGCATGTTCTTTACTAACGTGACTAAAGTTTAGTCAAAAATGCCAATTCTGAGTAATTAGTATCGACGCCCAGAAAAGGGAAAAAATATCAAAGTTGGTGGCTACCATAAAGTCACTGTAGTTAAATGGTTGGATGCCAACAAAAAAGCCGGAGGTTCGTAATTCAAATCTCGATTTTGAATCGTTTTTCATTTCCAATTTTTTAATGAGTAAAATTTGCAAAAAGCCCAGGTAACATTGAAATTCTTAACTAACTTGTTAATTTACTGTGAAAACTTGAAACTGGTGACATATGGCGATTCCAAATTTTTAATTTGGTTGCAGTAGGCCTATTCGTGAAAGTGAGACTTTCTCTTTCAATTAAAAAGTGAACTTGGTAAAAAAAAACATTTACCATAAATTTTTGTTGTTTAGCTCAAATGTCCAAAGCTGCATTAAAAAATAAAAAGAAGAGAGATGCAAAGAAAGCAAGCAAAATGGAACCTGAAAATGTGGTAAACATTCATTTAATTTCATATATTTTCCGGGTTATTTTCTTAAACAATGAGGAATGCTTTAATTGTATAATATGTTAGGTCGAACAAACGATTTCTCAAAGTGAAACTATTCCACAAACGAATGTGTCAAATTTATCAAATTCTGAAGACGATAAGAAGATAAAAGGCATCCTCAAGGTAAATGAAATTTTTATTGTATTTTTTTTTTACAATATTATTTAAAGTAACAGTAGTTGTAGGCATTTTATTTTGAAACAGACAACCATATAAATTTTGAAATTTATGCTCGTATGTTCATTGAAAACTTACATTAATAATGATTCATTATTTAAATCAAGATATGGCATTGGTTTAATTGATTGAGGCAAGATGAGGCATTGATGGCTGACTCACTCGAATCTTACTTAAGCGTCGAGAAGTCGTCTCGCACTCTAGTGAATCTAGAATTAATTAAATTATTTTGTTTACCTTATTTAATTTTTATGAATTTGACACGTGCTGCAAAATGTTAATTTGGTCAGGAAAATCCAGGTGGAGATCTTTAAAAAGATCTTGTAACTAAGATTCTAGACTAGGATCCTTATGAGGTCTTAAAATATCTTGTTTATCTTTTAAGATCCTGCATAACATTTAATATAAGATGGTATACAATAAATTAATTAAAATCTTACAATTAATGCACGATTCTACTATCGTACTTCAACATCAGACAGTAAATGCAGTATCATTCATGATACAATGAAAATGTTTTTACCAAATGAGCTAATAGAAAGGGAAATGTTATTCGTCAAATTTTATAAGCATGTTTGGCTTGCTAATTTAAAAATTAAATGCTCTGGTACAGTGGCGGACTGTCCTATGCGGAGATGCGGAAATTTCCATGTGGTCGCTATGTCACTATGCACTCGTGCACAATCTCAAATCATTTCTTTGAAAATTTCTTGTATTTTTTTTCTCGTCTTAAAGGGTTTTTTTTATCATTTGGTCACCATCCATTTGTCACATGAAAACAATACTGCGCTCCAGACTGCAACCCACAACTTTTGCTACTTCTTCAAATGCGAGGCCATAATTTATTTTTAATTTTATTGTCAAAAAGCGTTGTTACTTTTTTTATTGAATTGTTGGTAGAACGGTAGATCATTTAAAAATTTGAAAGCAATCGATTAAACTGTTTTTAAATGAAAATAAATAATTCCACAATTACACTTGATGAAAATGTGGAATTATTTTTTCCTTTGAAAACGCTTTTATGAATAACTGTCACATTCTTCCGTTCACGGTCTTCCATTGCTATCAAGAGTTAATTAAAAAAATTAACAGTGCTTTTAGACAATAATAATAAACTATGATCGCTCGTGCGCAGTTGTATTGTAAAGTTGTGGGTTCTTGCCGCAGTAAAACTGCAATAAAATTGCAGCCAGAAACCACGGAATGTTGGAGTCTAGCAGTGTTAGGAAAAAGTGCAGTAAAAACTATTTTACTGAAGTTGTGTTTCATAAAAATGCTTGAATCCAGCCGTTTAGCAGCAGTTTTATTGCAGTGTATAGCCCTATTACAGATTGCAGAAAACAGCTATCTGGATTGCAGTTCACTGCATTATTACTGCCGTACTTTTTTTCTGGTTCTGAATATGTCTGTTTTTCCTTCTATTTTACTGCTGGGCGGCTGTAGCATGGGGCAGGGTTGCACGCTGGGAGTGCCTGAATCCCCCAAAATTTTCTTACTAATGCTAGATAATAATGGCAATATAGGCACTTTAGGTGATTTATGGCCCATTTTGAGTATTTTTGATTGCAAAAAAAGTCGTCTGCGGCGCCATTTTTTATAAATGTTTGCAATTATGTACAACAACTTTAAATTTTCTCCTGCAGCCCAAATTTTGACAAATGCCTTGGCCTCCCAATATGCATCGCTCTTATTTAGTACTGGTTGGTAAAGAAGTCGACTCAGCTAATGTGTGATGCATGCTGGGAGGCCAAGCAGTGTGGTGAAACTATAAAGCTGCTTGCCTGAGCCAGAGTTTACCCTGAGCATTTACTTTTAAATTTCATAATTAAATAACTAATCCAAATATATGTAAAAAAATCTATACTTCCATAATTATAGAAAATATAAAAGGTCTTAGGGCGCGTTTATGAAAAATGTCATGGCATAAAAACGTTGAGGCGTTTGATTTGCCCAAGATTGCAGTGGTAAAATGT